>JALBCR010002094.1:0-77481 GCA_030710515.1 Abscondita cerata
TTAGTTACGTATTGCTACCTTCCATATTTTATATTTGCACCAAAAACCCCAAAAACACACACGGAAAAAACTTTAAAGAAAGTTGACGTACGTTTGAGGTTTTTGTGACTTAGAAATCTGTTTGGAGCAAATCATCTATTTTCATCTAACTGTTGTTGTAGTAATATTATTTATATTAACTATTAATGTTGTTAACAGTTGTAAGTGTAAACTAATTCATGCAACACTATTTTATGTGACAATAATTATATTAGAACTTTTTTATTCAAAACATAGGAACATAGTGGGTTTTATTTACTGAGAAACAACAAAATTATTACGTACAATAAATACAATTTCTTATTCAAGATTTTCTTCATTTATTTAAACAAGTTTTACACTTTGGTATTGTTACTTAAAAAGATCAAAACGACACTTATTATTGTTAGTTGGTTGATGGGTGTGGATTTTCCAATAATTATTAACGACTGCTCTAGGCCATAGTACATTTCACGTCATTTGTGGTTACAGATTTTAACCACAATACGAAATATAAAAAAAATGAGATAATTAACTAATTATTTATACCCACAGTGAAAAAACTTGATCCTCATGACAGTTTCTGTCATCATTTAAGTAATAAATTAGTTTTTTTATATAAAATTCGGCCGTACCATTTTATACAATAAAAAGTTACTGACAAAAACACCGACTTTACGTTACCACTTCACAAATACATTTACATAATAAATTAAGGTGCCAAATTTTTAATAATCCACGGAACATATTCAGTAACCTTACTGTATATACCAGGCCATCCTTCGATTCCACATGGGGACGGTCCAAAAGAAACAACACCAGTTACGTACCAACTATATAAACCGGAACTATAAAACAGTGACATTAATGGTCCACCACTATCTCCTCGACAAGAGTCTTTGCCTTGCACACCTCCAGCACACAACTGACCTTTTCCCAAAGATACTTGCTTTGTTAAATATACTGGCGAGCACTCTCTTGAAGATCTAATTGGAACCTGCAAAAAAGAACAGATTTTTCAATGTTTAATCAAATCACTACCTTACTTGAAGCTTTAATTTAACGTTACTTTCAGATTTCGTTTCAGTTTTTCCCCATCCAGCAACCGTCATATTCATATTAGTATAATCTTTGGTCAACAAATCATTCGTAGTTGGTAAACAAATAGGTTTAACAAAATCTACAAATAATAATTTAATGTCGTCATTTTTGTTAATTAAATGTATTTTTACTAGTAAATTTAACGTTTTCTACAAGTCGCAACAGCGCAATGTCATGGTGTTGATTAATATCATAGGGATCGTATAATTGGTGAGCAAATTTGTCTTCTACTCCTACGTTAATTGGCAAATCTGAGCAATACTGATACTTGTTTTCAACAACGCAATCCCTATCCGTTTCAGTGTTGTACTCTCCTAAACGAACGCTAAATCTAAACATTAAAAAAATAATTGTTTCAGTTTTGTATTATTAAAAATGTCTTACATATCCCAGCTTTTTGGTAGATCTTTTCCTTTTACACAATGAGCTGCAGTCAGAACGTATCTTTTACTAATCAGAACTCCCCACAGTGGAAACCGCTTCCTTGAGCTGTTAGCAACATTAGATTTGAAACAAAAGTAGTAAAATACATACGTTTTTGATACTCTAAAAGCGCCATCCAAGGAAACTCATCAAGATCGGTTGTTTCTCCTCCAACAATTCGATTTTGGGTTGATACTCCACAAACTGACACGTCCGGTAAAAGGTTAGATTTTACTATTTCTGAAATTCACCTAAATCAATTTGTTCGAGGATCGAAAGTGTTAAATACCATTTGGATTGTCGGCAGAAGATGGGTTAGTGGGCGTGTTATAATCATTTCCGTAATCTTCATTACAACAAACTTTTGGATCAAGTCCTTCGAAACCACAATTTGATCGTTTAAGAAATGCTATCGTCGATGGAGGAAGTGGATGTACTTGAAGTAAATTCAACATATATGAACATTTTTGTATAGGTTTGCATTCCTCCTAGTTTTCCATCTGGAGTTCTACAGCTGTCAAAATTTCCGTTACCTAAAAATAGTTTATAGATATAGTGCTTATATTTGAATCTAGAAATGTGGTATACAAGTAGTTTAAGTGAGTTAAGAAAACATGTCTTTGTAATTAAAGTGTTATTTATCCACAACTATCGACAACATATACATTAAGAACTAAAACCTAAGAATTTTAAATTTCAAAACAGAATAGGTATTAATGTAAGGCTTGCCTAATTCTTTAAAAGCATCTACTGTTTACCGAGATTTAAAAAAGGTATTAACTCTGTGGTTTAAATTTTTTTTTATAAGTTATTATTGGTGTGAATTAATAAAACTAATGTAAGGAAATAGAAGATACAAAATGCGTTCTCAAAACCCTTATAGTTCAGAGAAAATGTCATTTGATGGAAAATAATCGCATAAACGGAAAAAAACTACATATATACCTGTTTTTAGTCATTTCGACCAAACTCGAAAATTTTTGTGATATCAGTATGAAAATGGGTTTATCAAAAACAAGTGAATTTGCTTGGATTGACGGAAATCCAAGACTACAGAAGTCTTTGAAAGGCGCCCTCTGATACTGTTTATTATTTGACGCCCGATATTTTTGGTTCTATCTCTCGAATAAATTGGACCGACATTTTATTGAGTTATGGTGTCGTGAAGAGGAAAATTTTTAAATTTGGATTGAAGTTATTCAATTATTCGTATGGTACATTTTAATTATTGTATTGTGATGGAAGTGTTATGTATGGTGCTCCAGAAGATCTGTATAAACCTGTATAGTGTAGTGTCAAAACCGTGTGCCATTGTAGATTGGTTCGTCTTGGCAAAACATTTGCTTCAAGGTTTTGGAAAACCCCACTAAAACTTAAACATGCCAACCCTTATCCACCTTAGCATTTATATGTAATAATATTGATTTTTATTGCGATACAAATTTAGAACCAATGCAACATTACGTAATCATCAAATGAGTATGATGCAAAATCAGAACCAATAGAAATGCACTGTTGTCTATTGCACTTAGCGACTGTGGCTAAAGTCTTCATAGTAATCATTACATGCTTATAGTATAATATACTATTACACCATTTTCATTTAAACCTCAAACTGCATATTTTAAATTTAATTGTATAACTTAAAAAGGAACTAACTGTTGGCAATACTATTACGTAGTTCCTTTTTAAGTTATTTCAGTGTTATGGCCTCAAACTTAATCTCAAGAATTAAAATTGAACGATTTGGGGTTTCCTTTAGGTAATGACCCCTTCCATTGTTCTCATTCCTTTGTCTATTTATTACGGGGCACACTGTATATGACTGAAAAACTGAAAAATTGATCATAATTCCCAACTTGTGCATGTTGTCACAACTCCCAACTATTTTACAACTCCCAACTACGTGCCTGTTTCATAACCCCTAACTTTGTCATAACTCTCCAATGAGTGTATATCACAACGCCCAATTTTCACAACGCCCAACTGTAAAACTTATCATAACTCCTAACTATTGCGAGTTATCACAACTCACAACTAACAACTGGAAAAGTATTTAGAAGAAAATAATATAATTACTAATATGCAATCGGATTTTAGAAAAAATCATTCGTACGAAACTGCTCTAAATCTAGTTCTAGCCAATTGAAGGACGATATTGAAAGCTGACAAAAGATTGTTGAGGTACTACTTGACCTCAAGAGGGCTTTTAAACGGTAAACCGGACTCTATTACTTTCAAAATGGAAAATACGGCATCACCGGAAATGCTTTCGAGTGGTTTCAAGATTATCTAACCGATAGGCACCAGATAACCATCTATAAGGGAGAAAAATCTACATCTAGGGAGGTCTTATTAGGGGTGCCTCAAGATACAATTTTAGGTCCTTTGTGATATCGATATCGACAGTAAAAGTGCAGTAAACAATATTAATACTTAATACTTAGTCAATATTTCTAATTGGTTAAAATTTAATATACTCAAACTTAACACTTCAAAACAAAAGCACTAACATTAAGTAATAATGGGTCAATAACAGTGTTGAAATTGAGTACTCCATTGAATTAAAATATTTGGGAATAATTATTTACAACAAACTATCTTTCAAAAATCACATTAATTATATCATACGTACGAACATTACCAAAGAATTGGTTTTCAAATTAATTAATAAATATTGGCCTCAACTTAGTAGCTTCGCTACCTTAGATCTAAATGGACTCAACACTATTATGCAATTTCTATTTGATTTAAGTTATTTCATATACAATGGTTGGTATTGCAACAGGTAACCCTGCTTCCCCTATTCTTGCTAGTTTAGTAATGCATGACTTATTAACCTTCGTAAATGAACATCTCGATTATACCCGACTTTTTATGTATGTTTATGTGGATGACATCATATAGTGTATACCTAATTCAAAAGTAACTACTACATTAGACATTTTAAATAAATACGATAACAACTTAAAATTCACTTTCGAGATAGAAAAAAATGATCAAATACCCTTCTTAGATGTTATACTAATAAATAATAAAAAACAACACCTTACTTACAAACTCGTACATTAAACCTATCGCATCCCAGAGAATAGTAAACTACTACTCTAAACACCCATATTCCCAAAAAATTAACACCATCAATAGCATGTACCAAAAATAATAAAATAAGTAGTCCTATTTTCCATAAACAAAACAAAAACTTACTCTTAACTATCTTAACTAACAATAATTACCCTAAAAAATTAAGCCAACTTATACTAAGGACTAATCAACAAAATTCTCTTCTAGAAAATAATATTGGTTCCACTATTTTGACCAAACAATATAACAAACTGATCAACTGATGATTTTAAAATTGCTCTTACAACAACAACACTATTCATAAACACATTTATTCTAAACTTAAAGACAAGACCACTGACTTAGATAAGTCCGGAATAACCTATGAGCTACTATGTAACCACTGTCCAAAAATATATGATTGTAATAAGGGTAACGTTAACACAGGGTTATCAACACATTGCATTAAAGAAGGTCATTCAATTAAATTTGATTTCCCCATAATTTTAGATATCGAGCCGAACTTCAAAAAAAGTCTCATTTCTGAGATGATTTTCATCAATGCACACAAAAAATAACATAAATTTTAATACAGATACTAAAAACCTAAGTAGTAGTTATAAATATTTAATTTCCACTATTATAATTAATAAATAATAATTCAAGGCTAACAAACCAAATTTCAACTTTTTAACACTTTCAATTAAATAAAAACATAATTAATGTTAAAAAAAACTACCACCTCTTCAACAAAAAGAATTCTTGTTATCTTGCACTGTTGAACTTTTGCTTGTTTATGTTCTATTACTCTATTGTTTTGTTTCAAAATGCGTTAGTCTAAACAATGAAGATATCTAGCGTCTTTTAAAATTAGTAAGACGCTGATCCTTGATGTGTCAAGTTCAGTTCCCGGTTTCTATAAAGAGTGCATGATTATGAATAATTGGAGTTGATTGGTGCAAATTTACAATCACAAACGCGAGTGATTAAATTTATTTGATTGGATTACCTTAGGAGGCCCTACGAAACAAGCGATTACCAATAAATTGAGAAGTTTTACAACTTTTCTTCCACCATCACCAAAAATCACAAACGACAATACGGGAAAAAGCGTCAAGGGTTGCGGAGGATGTGAAAAACGTTTGGTATCAAGCAGATATTCCCATTCGACAATTGAAGGACGAGAAGTTTAAGGGAAGTCTCAAGTCCCTTTTTGACATTACTGACCTTAAACTTGAAAGCAGCTTGAATTCAACACAAAGGCATATTTTGAATGGCCAGCGAGCTGGAAGTCGCCAAGGATTCATCACTACTGCTTCAGAAAATGGAGCCTGTTCCAATGAAATTATTGATCAAGGGAATGATGATAAGGATTTGAGTGAAGACCATGAAGTAAAGCTTTATGAATTATATTATTCAGTGACAGATGATGACAAAAGATATAGTGCCTGAAATATTAGCAGCTTTTTGATTTTTCGTTGCTCGAAAATTAATGTGAATCAATCTCAACTCATTTCTGCTATTTTTAGATCCCTGCGCTGTCCTAAGTCAAGGTATCTCAAGTATGTTGAGTAAAAATCCTCATGAAGCAGGTAAATACAATTTTCTCATTATAGCAGATTACAAACCCGTTGCAATAATTTATAGTTATTAATAATTTACATTCTGTTTTCTAGCGCCCAATGAAATTACACAGCAGTCAAATTCAATACACGGTAATGAATTGCAAAGTGAGTCAATGACTGTGTCTGTTCAAATATGAATTTCCAATTTTTTATAACAAAATAAAATTAAAATATATAAATTTTTCAGAATCTTCGTCGAATCTGTCGACTTCCACGACAGTTTTCGTAGAAAGTTGCAAATCTAGAATGCCTCGTCAAATATCGGAATATGTTGACGAAACAAGCTCCGATGCTAGTATACCAAAAATTGATGTCATGACTCCTGTACTTGCATCTGCTCTTGATCGAACCGACACTAGCAGTCGAAAAGCAGCGTACCTTTTCGAAGCTTTCCTGTACAGTTTGGGGTTGAACTTGAATACAACGTAAGCTGGAGTACGATTATCAGGAAGCGCAATGCATTACGAGAGGCAATGTTTAATAATGTGCCTAGTGATACACTGGGATGGCAAGTTGATGCCTGAATTGGTTGGCGTAGAAAAAAACGAACGATTGGCAATATTGGTCAGTGGATTGAATATAAAGCAATTGTTGAATATTCCCAAATTAACAACATCTACTGGAATAGAGCAAGCCACTGCTGTAGCTATGTGCTTTGACACACCCAGTACTAATACAGGTGAGTTGACAATTGTTATTGAAGATTTCTTGTAGCTGGTAATGATTGTTTTTCCCCGAATATCAACTTTGATCATTTGAATTATCGTTTTTCAATATTTGTCAAAAATTTTAGGATGTCGAAATGGAGCTTGCACTCTTATTTAAAGACAATTGCGACGACCGTTACTTTATGCAGCATGTTGTCATCACACTCATGAATTATTGCTCCGAGAAGTATTCAAAACTTGTTGGCCAAAAACTATAGAGTCGAATGTAGTTATTTTTCGCAACTTTCAACAATATTGGCCAAAAATAAATCACTTAAAATACAACATTGATATGGACGACGATCGTATAAAAGAAGTTATTGAAGATAAAAGAGATCATATCTTAGAGTTTATCACAAAGCAGTTTCAGGTAAAGCAGTTAGTTTCATTTTATTATAATTTTTTTTGAAATTATAAGAAATTGTTTTTTCTAACAAATGACTCCAAGCGGGACATTCCATATGAAGTAAGCTATCTCGCTTGTTGTGGCCGTCAAAAAAAATTTAATATGGCCATTTTAGACTGGTATATTTTGCTTAAAACTATTGTAGATTTTGTCGACTCACCATTGTTGGTTATTGAGATGATAAATATTAAACGTTTCTAATGCATAGCTCCTGAATGATTCATTGGATTTGAGGAAGTAAAAAACTTCTCTACCTTTCATTTTCGTCTACTTTTCGGGACAAATATTCCATTTGCTTTGGTTCGTGGTTGACTTAACATGGAATATCTCAAGTTCAAATGGTTTTATGGATTAAATTTGATTCGAATTATTCAATAAAGACAATTTTTTGATAATTTCTGTTAATGAACTGCTTCTTTAAGATTTTCAGCTTTGGGATGATTATTGCGAGTTATTGGAATTGGCATTTATATTCTTGGGGAGTACACCACTGCGCGGCATCATAATCAAAGTCCCCGGCGCTGCACCTCACGCAAGATGGTTAGCAAAGGCGATCTACAGTTTGAAGATTTTTATGTTCAAAGAACAACTCCTGCGAAAATCGACGGTCTTCGAGAGATATGCCTTTTCAATATCCTGTTTTACATAAAAGCGTGGTTTGAAGCACTAGTCGCCATTAAAGCTCCTCAGAATGATCTTTCTTTATTCCAAATTTGATGGCATATAAGGAAATCAACTCAAATGTTGCCAAAGCCGCTGTGGGTAAACTTGACAGTCATCTTCGGTATTTATCCGAAGAATCGGTAGCACTAGCATACTTCGATCCCGATATTTCCAATGAGATCAAAATTGAGATGCGAGAGGCAATGAAATGCAGGAAGGGTGAGGAGAAAAATTTGAAACGAGTTGCGCTCAAGAAGAAATTATGAAAAGTTCTCGACGAATAATTTGATTCACTTCGTCACAGAGAAATCCCGCTTTATTTTTGATCTCTTTGAAATACCCATTGATTTCTCGGAAAAAGATCCCAATGCCTGGAATTTTGATCCAGTCTTCCAGCAAGGATTACAAATGACCTGAAAGTAGTGAACGATTTAGCCGAACGTGGTATTGCTCTAATGAGTGAGTTTAATCATTTTTTAACAAAAAATGAGCAGCAAAAGCAATTCCTCCTTCATAATGTCCGTCAACATAGGCAAAAATATCCAAATCCAAACAAACGCAAATTCAGTGAAATTTCAGAGTAGCCCATAAATTTGTAAATTCATAAATTACTTGTTTTCATTATTGGTGTTGCTGTTTTGTTGTTTTCTCAACCAATATAATCAGTCTACTTATGAATAAACTAATTTTCCATAAAAACCATGATTTTTTTCAAATTTTTAAAGTAATTTGGTATTTTCACTTTTAATTGTTAATTAACATTAATGTAATTGATGCAATATATCTTTTTTATTCGAGACATTTAGATGGAGCTTTTATACTACTACTCAACTATTTTCCATGTGAAAAAAATTACTTCTAATTATAAGTCACTTTAACCAATTTCAAGACCTGTTTCCTATGTTATTCAAATGGAAAATCAAGACATCAATTGAGACACCCCTAAATATTCTTCAATCAAAAATCCTTTTAGGAGAGTCATATTGGCACTAAAATGAAGCTATTCAGAGCTCTCCGAAGGAATTGCTGACAAATAGTTTTTTTTGACACCCTAATATTCATCAATATAACACTAGAGATTTAAATAGTTTTAGGCTACCTTTAGTTAAGAAAAACTTTTCACAGAACAATTTATATTACAAGGGTTTAAAATATATAATAAATTGCCTGAGGAAATTAAAAGGACAGACTTGAATGAATTTTGAAAAACATGCTTAGACCATGATTCTTATGATTAGAGATTAGGTGATATTTGTAAACATCTTATTATTAGATGAATAAACTTACTTACTTACTTACTATATGTTTGTTTTTCATAAAAACCAACTCTGAGTTTGATCACAACGCCAAACTTCGTTACAACTTACAATTTTGTATTTTATCATAAAGCCCATCTCAGCGTTATCTGTCCGTCACCTTTGTTTAGAATCGGTAATATCAATTTGAACAAAATTTATTTACGCAACAGAGAAAACAGTAGCTATTTAATAATAATAATTTATAATTTACATTAACAAGACAAGACGTTTCGCTATTACAGCTTCTTCAGTTGTCATATGCATTCAATATTATAAGGGCATCGAAAACCCCATTATAAATTTTAGTAAATCACGATTATTTATTAATAGCAATTATATGATATTTTTGGAGTGGGATAAATACCTAAACAAGCATTTTGCGGAGAACTCTACATCGTTTGATATGAATAAACGTGTAAAGGAGAATCGAAATACTCGAAAAATAAAATAAACGTCTAACAGCGTTGCAACTCCGAACTTAATAATTTTGAAAAAGTGAGAAAAAGATTTGTTATAGGAAAAATCAACGTTTAAGAAAAAAGGAAAAATGCACCGCGAAGCAATTTTAAAATCCAAATATAAATTTCAGTAATGGCCAACAATTCTTAAATGTAACTAACTGGTAAACCGCCATAAATACGAACCCTTTCAGCTACCTACAACCGTTTCTACCGGGACAAAACGACGTACCGCGCGATCACACGTTCTTTTTAACAACTTTTCTATCATAACATTTTTTGTATAATTAATATTGATAAATATATTTTGGAGGGGTGTTTAGCAGGGGAATTTTGATGTACAATCTTTAGCAATTGTATTATTTTAGCTGCATTTTCAACAATAGTAACTAAATAGGTTATAATTGAAGTGAATTTAAAAATGTCAACCCGTATCAAGCTTTATATGATATGACTATCAGTGAAAAATTTTAGTCATGATCATAAAATAAAATATTAGTTGAAAGTCGGTTGAAAGGGGTTAACACTTGGGGTAAAAAAAGGTAATCTTGGGGTTAGTTTAAAAAAAAATCAATGTCAATTGTCCTTTTTGGGGTTTTTTAATTACTTTTTTATCACTGAAAATGTCAGTGAAGTAACAAATAAAAAAAGTCAACTGGCTGAGGAAATTTAAAGACACGTAAGTGAAATAAAAACCGTCCTAAAGTCTGATACATGCGTGCCTGATATACCGAAATTATTCCAAAAATTACTTGTTCAAACAATTGAAACAGATACAATGATGCTGTCAAAAAATTAGCAGTATAGCTATTTTATATTGGGGGTAGGTTACTTTATGAAACACTTCAAGCAAATTTAAAAAATAGTTTACCTATAATTTCTATACTGAATAGATTTTGGACACTAAAAATGAGGCTCTATAAGAAGGTGAATTTGATTTTAAAGTACTATTGAAACATTTAACTGATAGAAGTTTACCCAAAATGATTTGGGCATGACACTCGTGTGAGAGAAAAATGAATATGATAGGAAAATTGCCATTAAGGGATGGTTTTCCTCAACAAGGTACGTTTCCTGGCACTTTGCTAAAGCGATTAATACTTATTTTAATGGCTCAACCATTACATGTTGGAGCATCGCCATACTGGCTGGCTTTCTTCGAAACTGATACTTGATTTACGGAGCAGGTCATTTTGAGATGGGAATAGATGAACAAAGAAGCTAAACAATTTGGCATCACAATTATGGAGTTTTCCTCAGACGTCAATACTCGCCTTTTAAGACCTATGCATTTAAATACTGATTTGGTGCCTCGTTTAGCACCTGAATGTAAAGAGAAAAAAAACAACTCCATAGGATAGATATATAGTTTATTCTGTGCCAGTTCGAGAATGGGAGTGGTACCAATACAACATTGGAAAAAATAAATAATGTTATGTACAGGACACCACGCATATTTCAACACAAATGCGTATCTAATTGCTACGGAGTTTCTACAATTCTTCTAGGAAAATTTAAATTGAAATTTACCAGATATTCTAAGTATCGGACTGTTAAAGAAAGAATACTGAGTTTGGCTTACGAATTTTTTTAGTATTTTTCTTCTACACTGTAGCGGCAATACAGACTTTGTAGAATCTAAACAGTACCAAATGCTAATACAGTGAATCTTATCAAGTATCATCAGTTACGTATTGCTAGCCGAAGAGTACGGTGCATAGCCCGTAATCAATCAGGGTGATTTTAATAGATGTTCAAATATTTAAAAAAATTGTAGGCATCATTAAATAAAAGCAAATTAACCTCAATTGCTCACTCCAAAGATTGATAGTTAGGGAGAAAATAGTTAGTTTGGTTTAGAATCACGGAACACTTTGATGATCTTAAAATTTTAAGGGATTGTTAACGCTCGATTTCTACGACAACCTTTTGCAACAATTACACCATAACAATAAACGACAAACAAAATAGAATTCAAAGGTCAACATTTTTTATGCAACAAAAAATGGGAACAAATGATTACAGAAATTGCTCAAACAGCCGACTTCCATTAGCTACGCAAACTTCAGCACGTTGTACATATCTTAGAATTGTTAACACGATGCAACATTTCTGGATTTTGTCAAATTTTGTATAGTCGTTATAGGGGTGACATAAACAACTTGTTTCATGTGCCCCCATACAAAAAAATTGCAAGGATTTACAAAATGGGTCTTTAACTTTCTATTCAGTGTTTTGGAAATCCGTTATTCATCCGTCTACCTGCAAAACTAATGTGGTGGCGCTCCATCGTGGAGGAACCACATGTGTTGTAGGATTACCGAAGGGATTTCTTTTAGCAACTCTGGTAAGACTTTTAAACAAAAAACTCCTGTTACGTTCCTAGCTAAATCGTAGGGTCCAACCGGATGATTCCCAATGATCCCAACCCACACGTTGATCAAAAAAGTTTGGTGGAAGTGATTCTCTCGAATGGCATAAGGATTTTTGTCGCCCCAATTGTGGGTGTTGTAGCTGTTATAAACGCCGTTTCGAGTGAAACCAGCTTCATCTGTTGCTAGGACATCGGACAAAAAAAATTGATTTCCGGTTTATTGACCAATAAACCATTCGCAAAAATTATTACAGCCTGAACTTTTGAATATGGTAAGGATGCAACCCTTGCTTGTATAAAAGTTCTCCAAACTACAAATTGAGATATTCCTATCAGGCGTACAAGACGTCGGGTACTTGTTTAGGGCTGACTTTCTATTTCCTGTAAAGTCTCTTCTTCGGCATCTAGAATACGATCTTTTCTTTGACGCCCAATGTCCAATAAATAAACCAAATTCTCTAAGGTGTGGTACCGCACTTACAAATGTTCGTGGATTTGACAATGTTCTTCAAGGAAATCTTTTGGCACAAAGTTGTCGTACTAAAAGATAATTTTTAAGGGCTTCACCATAAATTAACACCTTATCTGTCTTCTCAATATAAGAAAACGGCATTTATGAATTTATGACAAAACTTAATGCTTTGAGTAACGTCAAAGTGACAATTTCTCAAATTAAACCGTCATTAGTTAAGATTGATTTGACAAATAATAGAAACTTTCCTCTTATTCTAAATATGTACAATTTTTCGAGAATTTCGTACTCCCAAGCCATATTGAACATGTCAAAGAATACAGAGACAAGGTGTTCACGCGTTCTGAAGGTTTCTGGTATGTTATGTTCTAAAAGGACCAAGTGATCAGCGGTAGACCGCTTTTTTTATATACCCTGGTTGTTGTTCATTTAATAAATTATTTTCTTTTAAGAAATTTTTAAGTGTTTACCGAGTCGAACTTCTTGTCCATCATTGCTCTGTGGTTGTTATTTTTGGGCTAACGTCCCGCATCTGAGGTAACCGTATTCTCTGATGGTTCTGAGACTTTACTTTCTTGTATAATTGCCATTTCTTCATATTATAATAACTGCCAGCTTACAGGTTGAGAACTGTCCACCTTTACAGAACCGTTACATGCTTCCAACTAAATGGAGGTAGTACCCAGAGATTTATGACAATGCAGTGGTTTCCTGGTCTTCACGAAATATTTTGCGACTAGAAAAGGAATCTACTTTCGGTGCTGTTAAACATAACATCACGTTCTCAGATAACTACGATGCTATTACTAAAGGTGTCGCTTTTCTTCAAAAACAATTAATTCATTTAGTGGTAACGTTTCTGACAATTTGTTTAAACGAATTTCTTTTTGTACTGTTCTGAAAACTCTTTGGACGAGAAAGTATCTAAACAACGTACTTCTAACTTTGTCTAATTTACATACCGATTGCGACACCAAGATAAAATAAATCAGACGTTCTCTTATATTTCTCTCTCCAATAATGACACCAATTTCTTCTACTCCCGTATCTAATAATAATGTTACTAATCAAGATATTTTATTTGTATCGGCGATTTAGAAACTGAATTAACGCAAGCACACATTACTTCATTTTGCTTTGTGCCTGTACGAATTAAGATTTTTTCTAGAACTGATGGTAAAACACGATCAAACAAATGCATGAGACAAGAACGAATATCTTCACATTATTTTTGAATTTGTCTTACTTTTGCTCATAGCGCGATTGGTTGCGGATGATGACAATTTCAACTTTAGTGCGAATTTCAATCCAGCGGCACAAAGAAAACTTTTCATTTTACTAATTTTTACAGTTTTCGATTTTGTTTTTTTTTTGCTTTCTACCTCTTCTTGATTTTTTTATATTTTTGCTTACTGGTGGTTACTGACCAGAATTCTTTTCTGTTGATAGATTTTGTTTTACTACTAAGGAAATTTTTCTTTTTTGTATCTTGCTGTTCCTAATCCGGATGCGCAACAGTAATTAATTTTCTATTTGTTTGGCTAGTAGTATTGCTTCGTTTTCTTTTTTACTTTGAATTTGATCATATCGGTTAATGTGACTTACTGAACAAGGGGCATACATATGTCTTCTTGTATTGGTACTTGATTGCTCTTTCTCTCCGAAGTCAGCAAATATTTTAATTCTCTTCTCTGATTCATCTTATTTTTTCTTTTTTATTCTTTTTCTATACGTTTCTTTGACGTCTCTCTTGTTGTTTCTAACGTTGACAGATTTTGCTCTTCCATTTGACTACGATTTGATAATTGATATGATTGCTTCTGTTTTGTTTTTTGCCTAAACCTCAAATTCGAGGATGTTTGCTCTATGGAAAATGGAATTGTGTTGTGGAAAATTACTATATTGGATATCACTGCTACCTAACGATTACTTTCGACTTCAGTCATTTACTTACTTAGTTACTTAATGTTGCTCTGGGTATTATTTGGTTCTTTCTTTTTCTATTCCTAGTCTAATTATTTAGGAACCGAGTTGATCGGTTGGCGTGATGATTTGCTTAAACATTTACTTACTTGTTTTTATTTATAATAGATTATTATCAATATATTTTCTTTTACTTTGTCCGAATAGAGATGGATTAAGAATTTCTCTATATTGGAAGATACCGATTGTCGTAAGAGGCGACTAACGAACTGTACCATCGTCTAATAGGTCTTGTGGGATAAACACAATACACCAATCTTGGGCGGTGTAGCGTGGTCTTTTGTCCAGACTAGTTCTTAATATTGGTTTTGTTGACTTTTCTTTCTCACTTGCTTGAGTTTATGTTTATTAGCTATTACCAGAAATACATCATCTCCCCCGGAATGTATAAGGCCCAGATGATTCTATATTTGCATATGAACTTCCCGAAGTTGCCGATAGGTGGCGATACGTGTAACATTATTATAATGTTTTCACGCCTAACACTCAATTTAAAATTAAAGATTAATTCAAACAAACTGAATAGTATATCCTAGTAATATTTATGCAAATGAAATATTAAAAACTTTTAAAAAATCTATTTTTAAATTATTGCGTTGTTCGGTCATGTGGTAACATTATTTCGCGATATTCAATCAATGGCAAAATCGGAAAGCCAACGCTAACGCCATCTATCGGTAACTGAAGAAAACACTAACACATATAGAGAATCTACTGCTTGTATCTACGGGACGTTTTACCTTCCGGGGAGATGATATATTTTTGCTATTACTTATATTTTTTTATATTATTTTAACATTTAGTTTGGATTGGGTTATTTGGATTTTATGGTTCTATCATTGATCGTTGTCAAAATTTCTCTCTATCTTATTTTCTATTATTTCTTCTTTATTCTATTTGCTGTGATGTTCGTTAGTATAGGCATTGTTTTTATATAAAAACAATGGTATAGGTTACTAGTGGAATTTTTACCTAGTGTAGACCGACTTCTGTGACTTATCCATACGTATCATTTTTCTGCTGCATTTATTACTGTATAATTTGGAAAAATAACATAAAAACAAGAGTTTTAAGTATGCTATCTTTTTGGAACTAATAATGTACCTAAAACCAAAACTTGGCACTAAATATATAGTCGCTTATAGTTTAAAGGGATTTAAAACATTCATCTCTTAATGTTAAAAACTCGTACTAAGTTTCAACGTGATACTAATTTGCGTCTTCTAATTATTTACAAAAAACGTTTTTTAAAAAATTATTTTAACATGCCGTATAATAAAACAATGTTTTTATAAACTTTTTGTCTTAAAATTGAGTAAGGGGCGTCCTGAAGTTTGCCACATACTTAATTAACACCCTGTATAGAAATAATTAGTTTAAACACGGTAATCACGTAACCACACCTTCAATAAAATTTATTAGTTATAAAAAACAATCTTCAAGGAAATGTTTAAATAGATCTTGGCATATTTTGTTCATATAATTTTCGTGTCTAGTAAGTTATTACTGAGATACGATAATTACAAGACATCCGTTGTTTTAACACAATCTTTTGAGGTTATTTGATTAACTCTTAAGTAACGTGGATGTCACCTTAAGAAGACTTGCTTTAGAATTTTTCAAAAAACTTTTTGTTTTTAATAATTTTGTTTTCCAAATATACTTAATTTACACAAAGTATTTGACCGATAAATAATTACCGAAATAAAAAAAATCGTATTGGTTGCGACGTGGAGATTTGTGACCAAATAACTCTTTTTTGTTCTTAAAATTAACTTTAGAGGCGAACCTTTCTATTAATTATTTGTGAAACTCATAACCGAATTATGTAGGTTATAAACGTAGGTACTACAAAGTATGATTGATTACTTTACTATCATATGAACACAATCAAGTTGCACCAAAACCAAAATTACAATCACTTAAAAAAAGATATTGTATTTATTCGTCTCCTTTGCGTATAGAATAGAAATATTTTTCACATATTTAAAAAACAAATAACGATGACTTTAGTTACAGTAAATAACAATAATGTGAATAAATACAAGGTCACAAAAGTAAACTGAACTTCGCAAAATTGTTTGTTTATAACTTCGTTTCCTGTTTACATTGTTGCAAAAGCCGCTTTGTGTTAACGGTAGTACGGATGCATGACAATTCAAACAAAGTTTCCAGCATTGTGTGAAATTAATTGTTGAAATTAAACTCGTAAACAATGAAAAATGCTGTACTTACTTGCGTAAACAATGTTCGCGTAAATGAACCATAATAACACTTTCATTATTAACAACCTATCACTATAACGGACACGTTGGAAGTTATTAAAATACTATTTGGTCAACAAGTTTCAATATTCTTTTACCGTCTAGTTAGTATTGACCATCCTTCTTTAATAACTATAAACATTAGCAGTTATTCTTTTGACGTCGTTTAATGACAATATTTAGATAATTATAAAATTACCACATTAATTTTAGGTAATGGTCTTTTAATTAAAATCTTGGCAAGAAATAACTTTTATAAAAAATTCTATAAACTAATAAAATATTAATTATTGTTCTCAAATATGAAATCCACTATTACATTGCTATTTAGTTTTTAGTACACTGTATTTAATACATCCGTTAACTCAGATAGCTTGTAATCAAAATGGCTAAAAACCTTTCTCTTCATACATTTGCCCTACAATTCATTTACTTATAGTTACGTGAAAATACGTATTTTACAAATTGTGAAATGGGAACTAAGCTTCTCGCTTTGATAAAAAATAAATAGCATACTGGTGTATTTAATTAACACTACTGCTATTCTTATGAAACTATTTTTTAAGTATAAAACCAGTTTGTAAGAAATAGGATAGGTTTGGTTTGTATCTTTGTCTTGGTATGACGTTCTACGTAATTATCTTCAAACGACTTTTTGATACAAACTTATGTTTTTTGGGTTCTTTTACAAACTAAACTTGGAAATTGGAAGCGGCCAAGGTCGGTCAAACATTTTCCATTAAGTACCTGCCCATAGATTTTATTAACCATCTAATCAATGTAAAATTTTTTAGTTTTAAATTGAAATATATGCTATATATTATAAGTGAATATTTTTACTACTTTTATTGCAGAACTAAGAAAAAGAACAAAAAACTGTTGTTTATTATGTTAAATAAAATAAAATGCTAGACTGTTTATAATTTAATTTTGATGTTGTGTTTCATTTAAAACAATAACAAATTAACAAAATTAATGGGTACATTGTCTTCCAGTTATGATTATGTTATATAAATGGCTCCCTAGCTCATCATGTGGGAAGTGTAAATTAATTTAAATTGCACTCTACCAAACACATCAAATTTGGCTCCTCTATGGAAACAAAACAGAAAATCATAAACTGTACAAAAAATTATAATTTGAATACGAGTTTTGACAGCGTTGCTATTTTCTAAATCATTGTTTAATGTTTTCTGTTTGTTTTATACAGTATGTCGCACTTAAGATGAAAACACCCCCACATTTTCATTATTTGAAGGAATACAGGTTTGAATGTTTGCGCGGTCACCATTGTGATGCAGCTCGTGCTAACGCAACACGTCCGAAAAGCACTAAAGCAACTTTGCTTAATCTGTAGACAAAGTCTTTAATGTTAAATAACACTAAGAGCAGGCTAGATTAACCCTTCAGCAGAGTTAGTAGAGTCTGATAGTTAAACACTAGTTTCGTGGTGAATTGTATATTTTTAAGTGACAGTACATTTGACGTATATATAAACAACCGTTATTACCTTATATTTAAATTGGTGTCGGATATGCTGTATATAAGATTATCATTAAAACCAGCATACGCATATGCAACCTCCAATACGCAACACTTTTGTAGTTTCAGTACTCGGTACATAGAATTAATTTCTATCTAAAACTTCTGTGCGTTACTGTACACTGTAAACATAAAAACACTAATCGTTCAACAAATTAAAATATGCATAAGAAAGCAAAAAACTTGAAAATTATTCTATTACCTAATACACAGAACCCCTAAAATAAAACAATATAGACATCTAACTTTAATCCGCCCTCTTAATACAATAATTTGAAAAGGATAAATCCTTCAAAAAAAATTTTTAACTTCGGACCAGAAACACTTTTAGTTAGAATATCCGCTATCATTTCATCAGTTGACATTTACACTCATGAAATTTAAAACTTGGACACCACAATTTCTGTAAACAAAAGTTTGCACATTGTGAAGCGGGCTTAAGGGTATCATTTACAATTCTAACAGCAGGTAGTCTCAGCAGGGGTTATCTTATAGAAGGACTGTAGAATGAATCATTACACTAAGCACGTTTTAGAAAATAGGTAATTTACGTTGCTTACTTAATTTTTTCTTTAAAGAATATATTTGAAGGTATCGCTAATTAAACACCATAGCTCGATTAATTATCGAATCAAAATTTTGTTTAGGAAATGTTTACAAAATAAAATTAGAAATAATTTTGATTTAAAAAACGTCTACAAGCAATAACTTTTAAATTAAATCAAAAAAATTAAACATTGTTATTTTAGTTTAAAATTAAATGAAAACGTTTTTTTTTTTAATAAAGGTATTACTATATAAATAAATATAAGAAATCAATAATGGGTGTGACTTCCATTATTATTGATACATTCTTGGAGGCGTCTGCTCATTGACGCTATCAAGGTATCAATATAATTAATATTAATCGTTTTCCATGCGGTATCAATGGCTGCAATTAGTGCATTACGGTTTACTGGTATAAAATTTGGCCCTTGTTGTCTTCGGATAACAGCAAGTATTCGAGCCCAAACATTTTCGATAATGTTAAAATCTGGGCTTTTTGCTGGCCAGGGTAACAGCTCCAAGTTATTTGCTTGTATCCAGTTGCGCACAACCTGCGAAGTATAGGGTCATCATATCCCGATAGTTAATTATCGAATGTTCCAAGAAAATATGTGTAAATAGTAAATGGAATCTACTAACGTAACGTTAAGTCGTTAATTATAGTTACATAACTCTCCTTTCATAAGATATAGTTCATATTAATATGCTTATTGTAAAGCTTCGTACACACCTGAACAACAAACCGAGGAACAAACAGAACAACGAACCGAACGGCAATCGGAACATTAATTTGGACGGTGCTACGTACGAATTTTAGAACAGATTCGCAAGTCCTGATTGTTCCACGAACGGTTTGCGGCGTTCCCGCAACTTGTCGGTTTTTTCTCCGACATCAAAAAAAATGCGCGCGAATGCGTTTGCAGGTTTGGACGAATCTAAACAAAACGGCGAACAAACTTATGCGGGAGAATTAAATTATTTATTTTTTGTCCTCCCTTTTGTGGGTTTGTTGTGTTTTAGGTAATATTATGGAGTTGACAGAAGAAAAATGTTTTAAATTAATCAGTGTTTAAGAATGCAAGAAAAAAATGATGTCCCTATTAGCATCATTTGGGCGGGAAATTTCCAAAATAAAAAAAAGCGAAGTAAATTATAATTTTTACTCTTCTTTGTGCGTAAAAATTTGGTTGGCACTATCTTCTTGTTTTCCGCAATTTTCTCTTCTCAATAATAAATATATATGAACTGAAAACTACTGAAAATAATTATGGGAACAGCACAAACGTTCCGTTTGTTGTTCGGATTGTGGAAATCATAAAAGATCGTTTGTCGTTCTGTTTGACTTTCGGTTCGTTGTTATGTTTGTTGCTCGGTTTGTTGTTCAGGTGTGTACGAAGCTTTACAACTTAAGCAACAATTTTTGGCGAATAAAGATTAGTTTGTGTTGTAATATTAGAAACACAAATTTATATCATATCAAATTTATGACAACTTAAAACCAAGAACGTGTATGTTATTGCTAAGAAATTATTAAGGAAAAAGCGCAATTGCAGTGTAAATATTTATAATTAGATATTTTCGAAAGTTTACAAGTCCTCCATTGTAATCTTAATACTTAAAAGAAAATCCTGTCCATTAGCATTATAAGGAAATGGCTTTTACTTTATGAATAAGTTTCAATAACAATAGAATATCCTTGCTTGTTTAATTTACTTCCTTTGAGTCATATTGCTCTAAGGGTTGTTACATTGGTCATTTTGTAAACATTTCCTAAACAAAATTTTGATTCGATAATTAATCGAGCTATGGTGTTTAATTAGCGATACCTTCAAATATATTCTTTAAAGAAAAAAATTAAGTAAGCAACGTAAATTACCTATTTTCTAAAACGTGCTTAGTGTAATGATTCATTCTACAGACCTTCTATAAGATAACCCCTGCTGAGACTACCTGTTGTTAGAATTGTAAATGATACTCTTAAGCCCGCTTCACAATGTGCAAACTTTTGTTTACAGAAATTGTGGGGTCCAAGTTTTAAATTTCATGAGTGTACCTAATCTTAACTCTTTCGGCTAATACACATTCCCGTATAAAATGATATTTTATGTCTATGTGTTTTGTCCTATTGTGCATCATTTTGTTGGCTGCAATTTTATGATTGTCATTATAAATGACTACCGGTTTACTATCAATAGGAGTCAAACTGTTCAGAAAACAACACAAATAAAGCGCTTCCTTTGAAGCTTGGCTTAGTCCTACGTACTCGTTCTCTGTCGAGCTTTACGAGACTGTTGCTTGTTTCCGGCTTTTCCAGGAAACAATATTTTTCTTCAAGCGACAATAAAACGGCATATTATTGAACTACTGACAGAAGCTAAAAACGCTTTTTACTGTCTAAACATTAAAAACCAACAGTTCTTTTGTTTTCACAACTATTTAGAGGTTAGTACATCGGTTACGTCATATTATGAATGTAACAGTAAAGTACCAACTTGATTGGTCGAGAATAAAACGTCACTATAACACTCGAGAATCTCGAAAATTTGAAAATAACACATGAAAACTAGCAATAAACGCTTGAAGAAAAATAATATATTTCACTTGGAGTTAAAAAAATATAATTGTTTTGCTTAATTTGCTGTCTCGGCTAACGCCTCGTCAGCAAACTTTTAAGCTCAACAATAATATTGTTTAACTCCTAGTAAAGTAATCTACTATTTTCCTAATTTAAAAAAATTAAGCCTGTAGAAAATTTCCGATTGGGCGCGCCTCCTTAATCTGCGTCTACATAACCGCGTAAGTCCAGATCGCCTGTTTTTCGAAAAAATAAGACATAGGTTAGACGTATCTTTAAATACTTTAAAATAATTTAGACAACCTATCAAATTTTGCCTCAGTCTCATGCCTAAAACATGTCTAGCCTTGCCTAAATCTTTGACTTTAAATTTATCAAGCAAACCTAACTTTAATCTTTACTCTTCTTGTTCACAATTGAACAAATCGTCAACATAAATCACGACAATTAACTTCTTATTGCATTTAAGATGTTTTTGATACATACACGGTTGTACAAATCCTAAATTAAACATTTCATTATTTAATTCTTTAAAACAAGCATTTGAGGCTTGTTTCAAACCATAAAGAGATCGCTGCAGCTTACATACTTTATTTTCTTGACCTTTGACTACTGTGCCTTTCGGCTGAAGCATGTAAATATCTTCTTTTATCTTCCCGTATAAAAACGCAGTCGTAACATCCTATTGGTCAATAAACCAATCGTATTCAGCAGCTAGCGAGAACAATAATCGTAGCGTAGAGCTCCTAACTACTAGAGAGTAAGTCTCCGTATAATCTACATCACATATCTGAGTATACCCTTTTGCTACGAGTCTAGCCTTATACTTCGTTACCTTATCATCGCTATCTTTCTTGATCTTGAATACCCATTTGCATTGAATTGGCTTCTTGTCAGCTGGTTGATCCACTAACGTCTAAATCTGGTTATCCTTCAGTGACGTAAGCTCATCATCTATCGCTTTCTGCCATAACTCGGTCTCTGGTCTCGCCAATGCTTTCTCTATTGTAACAGGATCTCTATCAAGATTGCTTTCCTTGGCATACATAACACTGCAACCATACCGATCAACTTGTGTACGTTCTCTTTGAGGATATCTTTTTTCTTCCATGTCAGTTATAATCACTTCGTTATCAGTAACCATCTCATCAGATACGTGCTCATTTTTAAGCACTTCTGCTTCAGGTACTTCTAGCTTCTCGTTTACAGCGTCATAAGACACCTTCTCTTGTGGCTCCAATACTTCTGGAACATTCACGGATCCATTTGATAAAAAGGATTGACCATCAGGGTTCGTATTAAGATTAATGATGACTTCCGACGACTTCATGATATTTTCTTTTTGAAGAAAAACGTTTTCTAAAAATTTTACGTCTCTCGCAGTGGTTACTACACCCGTCTTTAGATTCATCAGACGATAACCCTTTTGATTATCAGGATAACCAATAAAAATTATCGGTTCCGTCTTCATATCCAATTTACGTCTCTTTTGCTTTGGAATCAGTCGATAAGCCAAACAACCAAATATTTTCAGATGACTGACATCCACTTCCTTACCAGTCCCAAGCTTTGCAGGCACTGTATTATTTAAAGCTTTTGTGGGGCTTCTGTTCTTGAAATACACCACAGTATTAACAGCCTCCGCCCAATATTTTTTACTCAGATTCGCTTCTGACAGTAGTGTTCTAGCTTTTTCTATAATCGTACGAAATGCGCGTTCCGAGACAGAATTTTACTCCGGCGTGTAGGGTACAGTCGTCTGATGTTTTATTCTACTAGACTTCAAAAAGCATTAAACTTTGCATTGCAGTACTCTCCGCTTCTGTTCGATCTCAAAACTTTAATCAATTTACTCTTCTCATTCTTTACTTCCGCCTTATATTCACAGAACTTATCAAAAGTTTGACTTTTATTTGTCAAAAAATAAACATGAGTTTTTCGAATAAAATCGTCGATAAACAACAGAACATACCTCGAACCTCCGAACGACGGCTCTTCCATAGGACCGCATATATCGTTGTGCACGATTTGCAAAACATCCTTGGCTCTCGTACCTTTGTTTTTAAAGGGACTTTTGCACATCTTCCCTTCAATACAAGAAATGCACGGTTTGCACACTCTTGAAATCCATACCGGTTACAAGATTTTTCATATTCAACATGTAATTTCGATTTAAATGTGATAAACGTTTATGCCAAATATTCGAAATATTTTCATTTTGTTTTGACAATGTCAAATTTACGACCTCGTTTTTCTTTTCTGACAACTCATAAATGCCATCCACTTCTTGACAACTTGCAATAATTCTGTTCTGTTTTTGAATAGTACAAACTTTTTCTTCAAAAATAATCCTATATTTCTTCTTTGTCAAATCACTTACTAAAATTAAGTTCATGGCTAAATCGGGAACATGTGACACATTTTCTAAAAATAACTTTCCGCCTTCGCTGACACTTTGCTCAGCGTTTCCTCTGCCTTTTACAGATAACTTTGCGCCATTTGCCACCGATATCTTGGTATTGCTCTTCTCAGGTTTATAAGACACCAACTTACTTTTGTCGTGGGTAAAGTGGCTGGAGCATCCGCTATCAAGATCCCACTTATCTTTATCTATCGCCTCCTTTGTGTTCAAGCAGACATTTGCCGTCTTTTTTGGCTCTGGGCATTTAGACGCCTTGTGGTCTTTCTTGTGGCACCGAAAACATTTATAAACGAACTTCTGCTTACGATCGTTTGGTTTAGGGGAGATTTAGCATCGCTCGATACTTTGCGTGTCACTAGGGCTTGTTCGTAATCTTTGTTCAACTTGCTCTGTCTACCTCCTTCTTGCAACAATTTCGTCTTTATTTGCTCTAACGTGATTTCTTGGCCACTGTTATCTACAGCCATTATAAGTGGGTTGTAATCAGCAGTCAAACTACCTAGCAAAATCGAGATTAACCAATCCTCAATTATCTTTGCGTCAATATCGCTTAATTGCTGTGCAAGAAATGTGACTTTCAAAATGTAGCTTTTCATAGAACTGAATTGGTCTAATTTACAGTTAAAAATCTCTCTCTGGATATGAATGAGTCTACCCCAGCCTTTGTCTTCATAGACTTTCTGCAAATTGTTCCATGCTTCCTTGGCAGTTTTTGCGTTATATTCATGGGTAAAGCACTCTGGTTCCAACAACAGACAAATAGTTTATTCGTGCTTTTCTGTCTGCATCAGCATCAACTAGATCTTTTGAAATTACGTTCCACCAATTTTTGTTTTCAATTGCCACTTTTGCTGTTTTCTTCAGACATAATCATATACGCAAGTTTCACAAGTACTCAAAAAATTACTAATAAATCACTTTTATCACTATCAGTGAATGAGGCACATAACCTAATGTTAAATAACACTAAAAGCAGGCTAGATTAAGCCTTCAGCAGAGTTAATGGAGTATGATAGTTAAACACTAGTTTCGTGGTGTCGGATATGTCGTATATAAGATTATCATTAAAACCAGCATACGCATATGCAACCTCCAATAGTCTTTAGTGCTGAAATCTGACCTTTAAGTCTATGTGTACTACAAATTGGTAAATAAGGCTAATTGGCAATATTTTACTTCGTGTAGAGATTTTCAAACCCGTGTAAATAACATAAAAAATGTTTTAAGAAAATTCAAATTAAACAAAATTCGAATTTTTAACTACTGTACTATGGAAAAATAATAATTTTACCGAAGTATTAAATATTAGTCAGTTTTCAGTTTTTTTGCATTAAGTTTCCATTACTAAGTTTAAACATCAGCCAGTTTCTAATTTATTGCGGTTAGTGATCACAGAATTAACAGTCAGTTTTAAGTTTATGTTAAAGAATTAGTAACTATAAAATTAAAATGCTTTACCTGAAAAAATCGAAATGATCCGGTTGTTTGGTGATAATTCTCGTAGCAGCAGAGAAAGTTGCTGCAGAATTTAATTTGAGACATCCTCAACGTGCTCCATTATTAATGGAAAAAGAGCGTGGCTATTACCCTTTTTAATGAAACTGGCACAAATATATCAGAATGGTCAACCTTGTTAATTATTTCTGTATCTTAGATAACTATATATTGCTGGCAAATCGAGCAAATTCATGCATGAGTCTTCCAGATTTGTCGTGTCAACTGAATTTGGGTAAGGATAAATCAGAAAATGTCTCATTCGTCACAACATTCAGCTCTATCAACCAAAGTGACAACAATAAAAAAATAGACTATTGTTATTTGAAGTCAAAGGGAATTTTTTAAACGACAGACATTTTCTGAAGAAGATTATTACTAACGATGTTACATTCAGCACAATGAGTTTGTATCATCTCAATACTGTAGGCGCCAGAACCAACAATCAACAACCAACTAAAAAAAAATCGGGACTTAACCCATCGTAATAAATTAACGGTAATGTGCTAAAACATCTGATCTACGCCGCACACCGACAACGTCAGTCTTGTACGTTTGTTTAAAGTAAGCATGTTACTATGCGACACATTTTTCGAAATATTTTTGATATGTTTGTTTGGCTAGATTTTAAAAATTATTACGCAAAACGTTTTCTAGTACACATTGCCTACTTAACTAAATTTCAGGCGGAGGCCTTTGGAGCCTGGATATAACTGTATAAAGAATTGAAAGGACTTTCATATGTGGTACTTGTCTACCCATCATGCCATTTAAAATTTTCGGCATATGGGCTGCCGTGGGCACCCTATTGATATTTCAAAGTCAACTTTATCGTTGGAAGATGCTCCAGTACTCGACTATATGCGGACTTTATTTGAACTAATCTTTTGTATTTTCGGTGTAAAACATTACTTACAAAGGATAAATTAGTAATTAATTTAAAATAATTTGGTAATTCGTGTTGATGTCTATAGTACCGAACCAATTTGGATTCAAACTTAATCTTTGATTTAAATAAATAGTATACGAGTGTATACACGTAGTATCGAATTAAATGTTGACGAGCAAAAAAAAAAAAGTAAGGTTGAATTTCTCTTGTTGATCGTATATGTGGCGTCGTGGAAGTCCGAGATTAAGTTTATTTAATGTAGAAAAGGTAATATAAACAATTTATTAAAAATGAAAAATTAAAAAAATAAAATTATATTAAAAATTAGAGAGGTTAAATACAAACGGGATCAAGTAGAGATGGTGTAAACAGGATCGAACTAATAAGAGAACCCACTCCTTTAGTTCGGTACTCCGAACTAATAAATATACGGTGTAAACAGAACCTGTATGTCATGGCATTTGATATTATAGCGTGTATACAGGTAATCAAACGATTAATGTTGGTAGTGGCCTTACTAATTTAATTTGAACGATTCATACAAATGTATCAAAATCTGTTACACTTAATCATAGGCTTGTAATACAGGATTTACTTGACTTGCCACACATATTTTTCTAGAAACATTACTGTTTTATTTTTGTACACAAAATTAATTATTTTAATTCAAGACGATCTAAAAGCAAAGAAGCCAACGCGTGAATTCTGCCTGGTTTTTTAAACATTTTACTTTCTCTAGATTATATTTTATGATTATTTGCAGTATAGAAAATGATTTTTTTGCTTTTAATAATAATTACTAATTTTTTTATATAAAAAAATCAGAGATTTAGGTTGTTTAGACTTACATTCATATTGACTTCAATTATTTCTATATGTACACTCATGAAATTTAAAACTTGGACACCACAATTTCTGTAAACAAAAGTTTGCACATTGTGAAGCGGGCTTAAGGGTATCATTTACAATTCTAACAGCAGGTAGTCTCAGCAGGGGTTATCTTATAGAAGGACTGTAGAATGAATCATTACACTAAGCACGTTTTAGAAAATAGGTAATTTACGTTGCTTACTTAATTTTTTCTTTAAAGAATATATTTGAAGGTATCGCTAATTAAACACCATAGCTCGATTAATTATCGAATCAAAATTTTGTTTAGGAAATGTTTACAAAATAAAATTAGAAATAATTTTGATTTAAAAAACGTCTACAAGCAATAACTTTTAAATTAAATCAAAAAACTAAACATGGTTATTTGGGTTGACTGATTATTACTTATTTTTAAATAAATCTAACCTACTAATTATTGTAAGTCATTAAACTATCTATTCATAATATTTAGTCCTTACAAAATGTATATTTTATGACGTTTCATTTTTTCTGTAGTTAATATAAAAAGTGAAAATAAAAACTAAGGCAATTCTTATTGTCAACGTATATATTTAGTTTTTTGACAAGAATTTATTACATAATTATAATTAAGATACCAAGTTATAGTTTAAAATTAAATGAAAACGTTTTTTTTAAATAAAGGTATTACTATATAAATAAATATAAGAAATCAATAATGGGTGTGACCTCCATTATTATTGATACATTCTTGGAGGCGTCTGCTCATTGACGCTATCAAGGTATCAATATAATTAATATTAATCGTTTCCCATGCGGTATCAATGGCTGCAATTAGTGCATTACGGTTTACTGGTATAAAATTTGGCCCTTGTTGTCTTCGGATAACAGCAAGTATTCGAGCCCAAACATTTTCGATAATGTTAAAATCTGGGCTTTTGCTGGCCAGGGTAACAGCTCCAAGTTATTTGCTTGTATCCAGTTGCGCACAACCTGCGAAGTATAGGGTCATCATATCCCGATAGTTAATTATCGAATGTTCCAAGAAAATATGTGTAAATAGTAAATGGAATCTACTAACGTAACGTTAAGTCGTTAATTATAGTTACATAACTCTCCTTTCATAAGATATAGTTCATATTAATATGCTTATTGTAAAGCTTCGTACACACCTGAACAACAAACCGAGGAACAAACAGAACAACGAACCGAACGGCAATCGGAACATTAATTTGGACGGTGCTACGTACGAATTTTAGAACAGATTCGCAAGTCCTGATTGTTCCACGAACGGTTTGCGGCGTTCCCGCAACTTGTCGGTTTTTTCTCCGACATCAAAGAAAATGCGCGCGAATGCGTTTGCAGGTTTGGACGAATCTAAACAAAACGGCGAACAAACTTATGCGGGAGAATTAAATTATTTATTTTTGTCCTCCCTTTTGTGGGTTTGTTGTGTTTTAGGTAATATTATGGAGTTGACAGAAGAAAAATGTTTTAAATTAATCAGTGTTTAAGAATGCAAGAAAAAAATGATGTCCCTATTAGCATCATTTGGGCGGGAAATTTCAAAAATAAAAAAAAAGCGAAGTAAATTATAATTTTTTACTCTTCTTTGTGCGTAAAAGTAATAATAAATATATATGAACTGAAAACTACTGAAAATAATTATGGGAACAGCACCAACGTTCCGTTTGTTGTTCGGATTGTGGAAATCATAAAAGATCGTTTGTCGTTCTGTTTGACTTTCGGTTCGTTGTTATGTTTGTTGCTCGGTTTGTTGTTCAGGTGTGTACGAAGCTTTACAACTTAAGCAACAATTTTTGGCGAATAAAGATTAGTTTGTGATGTAATATTAGAAACACAAATTTATGACAACTTAAAAACCAAGAACGTGTATGTTATTGCTAAGAAATTATTAAGGAAAAAGCGCAATTGCAGTGTAAATATTTATAATTAGATATTTTCGAAAGTTTATAAGTCCTCTATTGTAATCTTAATACTTAAAAGAAAATCCTGTCCATTAGCATTATAAGGAAATGGCTTTTACTTTATGAATAAGTTTCAATAACAATAGAATATCCTTGCTTGTTTAATTTACTTCCTTTGAGTTATATTGCTCTAAGGTAAGTAAGAAATGTAAATTCCATTTTAGTTTAAAATTTCAAGTGTTGTGAAAATGCCACCTAATCTCGGTGCTGATTTGAAAGCGCGGATTGTTTCGGAATTAGCGGCGGGCCGTAGCGTGCGTGAAATTTCACGTATGTTAGATATACCAAAAGCACCGTAGGGCATTACCGAGTAAAATGGAATCTTGAACATACTTTGGAAAGAGCCACGAGTTGTTTCATTACGTAACAGAACAACCATTTGCTACATACTCCAGGGCTATAGCAGATACACATTTTCTCGGATGCCGTATAACTGCACAAAAAGATTAAAGGAGATGGGAATAAAGAAGTATAATGCTGCTGCGAAAGAAGTTCTCAGTGACGAAAATATGAGACGTCGTCTGGAATTTGCAAGGCGATATGTGAACGAACCTTTGGAATTTTGGAATCGAGTGATTTTTAGCGACGAAAAACGTTCAATAGCCGCAACGATGGACCACTAAAAGTTTTTAGAATGGAAGGAACTCGTTACGAAAATAATCACATATGTCCTAAAAAACGAAGTGGTTATTTTTCTGTGAATGTGTGGGGTTGGGTTAGCGCGCGGGGTCCAGGAGTTTGTTGGGCTATCGATGGACGTCTTGATTCTGCTGCGTATTTAGATATTTTGGAAACTATTATGAAACCTTCAGTCGAAGTGTTTTATCCAGACGAAGATTATATTTTCCAACAAGTAAGTATTCTTATTTCACTATACTTTCTCCAAAAAAATAGTTCGGGATCTGTTGAATTAACATTTTCATAATGTATTTTTGTTGTTAAAGGACAACGCCCCTATTCATACTTCGCGGGTTGTGCGCAATTGGATACGAGAAAATAACTTGGAGCTGTTACCCTGGCCAGCAAAAGCCCAGATTTTAACATTATCGAAAATGTTTGGGCTCGAATACTTGCTGTTATCCGAAGACAACAAGGGCCAAATTTTATACCAGTAAACCGTAATGCACTAATTGCAGCCATTGATACCGCATGGGAAACGATTAATATTAATTATATTGATACCTTGATAGCGTCAATGAGCAGACGCCTCCAAGAATGTATCAATAATAATGGAGGTCACACCCATTATTGATTTCTTATATTTATTTATATAGTAATACCTTTATTTAAAAAAAAAAACGTTTTCATTTAATTTTAAACTATAACTTGGTAATTTAATTGTAATTATGTAATAAATTCGTTGTTGAATTGCTTTAGTTTTTATTTTCACTTTTATATTAACTACAGAAAAAATGAAACGTCATAAAATATACATTTTGTAAGGACTAAATATTATGAATAGAGAGTTTAATGATTTTTTTAATAACTTACAATAATTAGTAGGTTAGATTTATTTAAAAATAAGTAATAATCAGTCAACCCAAATAACCATGTTTAGTTTTTGATTTAATTTAAAAGTTATTGCTTGTAGACGTTTTTTAAATCAAAATTATTTCTAATTTTATTTTGTAAACATTTCCTAAACAAAATTTTGATTCGATAATTAATCGAGCTATGGTGTTTAATTAGCGATACCTTCAAATATATTCTTTAAAGAAAAAATTAAGTAAGCAACGTAAATTACCTATTTTCTAAAACGTGCTTAGTGTAATGATTCATTCTACAGTCCTTCTATAAGATAACCCCTGCTGAGACTACCTGCTGTTAGAATTGTAAATGATACCCTTAAGCCCGCTTCACAATGTGCAAACTTTTGTTTACAGAAATTGTGGTGTCCAAGTTTTATATTTTATGAATGTACTTAGTTTATATTTGGTTGTAATTAACTTTTTAGTTGTGTTTATTTTAAACTAAGAATTTCTGTGATAAATGTATTTGCGATAATGCATTTTATTTCTATTTTCAATTTTTTGTTCTTATGCTCTGTTTAATGACAATAAAGCTGTTTTTGATTTGATTTAATATACAGAAATTTGTTTTTCTGTTTATTGACAGTTACTTTAATATTAGCTTTTTACTCTAGATCTTATAATTAAGATAAGGAGTTATGCGACGGTTTCCAAACCAAAAATTTTAACAGCTACTTTTTATAGATAACAGAAAAACCGTCAATCCGATTTTTATAAAATGTTGAATGTGGGGCTTATTTGTGATATCGAAATCTGATTAGACAACCCCAAAGGGCCGTTAACCTACATAGGTTTATGAATTAGAAGTTTTTTGTTTTATACATTTTTGCTTCAAATAAAAGTTGTTTGTAGTGTAATTATACACAACATTTATTTAAGTATTTATTGATACGTTAAGTAATTACCGAGATATAACAATTACGTGATTAATTGTTGCATTGTTTCCACTGGTATCAATTCTACAAAAAAATTTGTGCAAGAAAAGGAAATTTTATTTTCTCTTTGTTCATAGAATTTTCAATTTATTTTAAAAAGAACATGAGCGCGCGCTGCGTGGTTTTGTCCCGAAATAGGAATGGTAGTAGGTAGCGTTCGTATAATGTTTTAACATATACATTTAACAATCATTGCGACCCACACTTTCGACACTCTTTTACACCTTTGTTGGTATCAGAACGATGGGGAGTTCTGCACGAAACACTTGTTTTAGTGATATAGTTTTGTGGTAGCTACGTTTACTGAAATTTATAATATATTAATATTTGATTACCCGCATTGACCAACGACAGTCGAAAAGAAAATAATTTTAATTTGAATAACATTGGTTCTTAATAAATATTTAAGCTCTTGAACAATATTATATAGGTTGTTATGTTGAGTTTATAGTTTAACAATTTTTACTTAGAATAACCTTTTAAGATTATTATTCTAAATAAAACCACAACAACATTCATAATTTTAAGAACTACCTGATTTTTATTACTTACAATGAAACATTAAATAAGTTTTAATTGTTTAGTTTTACGATCAATATGGAGACATTGTAATTAAAAATGAAGTGTATTAAACTTAGAACAATCACAAATGTTTATTTGGTTTGATATGTCAAACCCATCAACCCAATCCAAATACAGAATAAAATATAATTTTTGGTCGCTAATATGAAAATATATGTTAATGAACATCTTAATATTATTAATATATACAATACCATAACATAACATATGGCTTTGTTAGGTTGGGCATATTAATACTGAATTCAAAGAATTTCGTAACTTTTTGTAGTGTGTCATTAATCTCTTCTTCTAATTACGTATGTACATCAATATCTGTATTTCCTTCGGATGCTTACTATAATTGTACTAGTAAGCGTGAACGGAATATATTGCTCCGTTTCTTTTGTTTGCTTCCAAGAAAGTTTTGTGTGCCTTTTTGTGTAAACAAAAAGAAAATTTGACCTTTATTGTCGTCTAGAACTTATAGTTTCTATATTGTGGGAGTTTTTAAGAATCGCGCCTTACTGGAGTTCTTGTACTTGCTGCATAATAAATTACTATGAAGAAATTGTAAAAGTTATAGCATCTGAATAATAAATTTAAAATTAGTTCAAAATAATGAGTAATCATAAAAGGTACATGATGGAATATAATTTTATTAGTATTAAAAATTCGTGTTCCGTGACTTATTTTAGATTAAGGCACATCAAACTTATATGTATTCGTATGGTCACTTTATCATTATATTTATCAGGCACTTAGCTAATGGCTTGACAATATAAGGATGAGAAGCTATTACTTACTTGTAGTCATTTTTCTGTTACACACTGTACTAATTCGAAAGTATGATGTGTACGTTTTATTACCATAATTATTAACCAAAAATAACGACGACGCATTCATAGGCCAAACTCTAAACATTAACTCGTAACCTTGTTCAGCCATCGGTGGGTGACAAGAAAATCGTAAAACTATTGGTAAAACTAACAATTCTGCTTCAACACATGTTGGTGAAGCATTTTGTATTTATTATGTTTAGGTTTGTATTTTCGTTAAGCACGTTTTAGATTGTGCCATATCTTGCGGCAAATATTGCGGCAGATTTCTTGAGACATATTCTTACATTGAGTTTATTTTTGTATTATACTGTGCAATATATTTGGTGTGAGATTCTGCGCATTATGTGTTTGTTTCAAATAAGATAGGTTACTTGAATAAATAATGAAAAATGAAAATAAAAACATATATTATTAAAAATATGCGAAAGACGTAAACAGAAGAGGAAAATACAAAAATGGCAAGAAATGGTTACAACGCCGTGATGAAGGACGAGGGCTGCTAAATATGATTAGCCAAGAGCTACAACAAGAAGTCCAGAGATGTATAAAATTTTTTAAGACTGGACGATAGTCTTTTAAAAATATTATCCTTGATTGAAGACGATATTACTGAAACAAAGTATAATTACGTGAGTCCATATCAGCTAAAGAAAGGTAAGTATTTTGAATGCTTTTTTAATAATAAAATTATAAAGTACTTCTTATTACTATTTAAATTGGCGTAACTTTACGATTTTTGCATCAGGAAATAGTTACAGAGATTTGATGTTTGCAACCAGAATTCACGAAAGCACAATTAGTATAATAGTGATAGATTTTGTCGAGCTATAATAAGAAAATTAATGCCTGCGTATCTTAAAGTAACAGATAAATAAAGAAACAACTAGAAACTAAGAATTTATTGTTGTAGATGCCTAATACGGTAAATGAGTGGAAAACGATTTCTAATGGTTTTGAAGAATTATGGAACTTTCCGTTTTGTCTCGGTGCACTGGATGGAAACATTAGTTTTCAAGCTCCTCGTAGTTCTGGTTCTTATTACTATAATTACAAGGACAAAATAACATTGTACTGTTAGCATTAGCAGATGCAAATAAGATTCACATATGTTGACATTGGAGTAAACGGGAGAATAAGTGATGGAGGAGTTTATCGTGAAAGTTCATTAAAACAAGGAATTGAGAGGAATTTGCTAAATTTTCCTCCGGATGATTTTGCCAAATATGAATATAAAAGTTCCATATGTTTTGTGTGTGATGAAGCTTTTCCATTATCAAATAGGTTGTTAAAACCATATCCCAGTCGAGGACTATCAGTTGAGAAACGTATTTTTAATTATCGGCTATGTCGTGCACGACGCATAGTAGAAAATACGTTCGGCATTTTATGTAACCGTTTTAGAATACTATTGAAAACTATTAACTTAAGTCCACAAATAGAAATCATAGTTCTTACCTGCTGTGTGTTACATAATTTTATTTCTGCACACAATAACAAATACCTTGATACTGATTATGAACCATTGAATTTAAATAGATTGTCAACGCAAGGAGGCACGCGTCCACCTAATGCAGCGTTGAACACCAGAGACAAATTTTGCAGATACTTTAACACTGTTGGGAGAGTTGAGTGGCAATTTAGATCAATAGGTTTAGAGACATGAAAAACTATTGCTACGTGTTATACTGTTATCATAAATAAGACGTCAATATTTTCATATATTATTAGTTAATAAAGTTCTTTTATTACACAAGGCCTCATATAATATTTTATGTATATTAAATTGTACTCTCAATTTAACTTCTTCATCCATAATTTTTGTTAACTGTTTGGCGACAAAATCCCCAAATGCATCTTCTGCAGTTCTGCTTTCTATTGTTAAAGATTTTGCTACATTTTCCATCCCAGAAGATAACGATTGTAGCAGTTTTGTATCCTCATTTTCTGCACGTTTCTTACGAGTGTTGTTTGTTTTTCTATTAGTGCAGCTAGGAGAAGGAGCCATGGAAGGTGTCGGTATAGTTATGTCAACAATCTCTGAGTCAGAATTAGTACTTAGTTCAACTTCATCAGTTTCATGGAATCTTCTTTTTAAATTTTGTGTTTGAGATTGAGACACACCACATGAAGGTATCTCACCAACTTCGGGGTCAGGACTCCTGACTGGAGAAAGCATACCATTATCATCGACTTCATACTCTAAAAACTAAAGCAACTCATTAAATAAATCCAAATAGATTATTTGTATAATTTACTTCTCTTGCTTCTGGTTCTTTATTATTTGATGGCGCTTGTGTAATTTTAAAGTTGGAAATAGAAGTTCGAATATTCAAATGATCATTTAAAAAACTCATTTTGTAGTAGTACCATAATGTTGGTTGGTAAACCTAAAATTTTAATAGTGAAACGTTAAATATATCTGAACCTTTAAATACCTACATCATCTTCCCACTTCCACTTCGTAATGAATCTAAATACTTTCTTCTCTCAGTACTGTACGTTGACCGAATACCATGCCATTTTTTTTGTATTTCAGTATCAGTTACTGTTGGCTTTTTAATCCTCAAGGTGTTAACTATGTTTTTTAAAGCTAAACTTCTTAGTTGTTTATTATGGTAAGCTTTATCTTTCACAGCATATAGGCATGGATTTTGTTCATATCCCTCAATTAAAATTAAAATTTCGTCACTAGACTAAGACATCTTTACTTTATAACTTCCCCAACATTCATAAATCGCTATGGTTCACATTTAAAAATAAATGCTTTATATCTATACTTTAAAACTTCTTACCTACCAGAGCACGTAAACATCAACGATTACATCAGCTGTTTATTTAAACACACTACGCATGCTCCCTTGCAAGATATTGCACCGAAATTGAACAGGTGCTATATATCTTGCGCAAGTTAATACAAGGGCAATGTCTGTATGAATCTATGCAAAATATTTAGCATGCAAGATTTTGCGCAAAATATAGCACAGTCTAAAACGGGCTTTAAAGATTAGCTAGCTGGCAACACTCACAATCCATTTTGTCGTTCTCTCTTATTTCTTACAAGTTTTCTTGCAAGTTTAATTTCTTAACACGTTTTCTTTGGGTTGATTTAACCTCACCTTCCTTTTTTCGGTTTTATCTGCTAATTTCTTCCTTTATGACACGTTTTTATAATATCGCAGCGACATGTTGTATCATAATTCTTAATTTAATAATGATAAGTTTAACAGATATTTGTTTTTATATATTTATTCAGACGTACACTACTTTACAAACTATTACATAGGTAGGTATATGGAATTACATATACAGGGTGTTTCTAAATTGATGCGAAATATTCAACAGGGTAATTTTTCAGCAAAAATAAAGGGGGGACTTTCATATAAAAGTTTTGTTCAAAACCACTTTCCTTCCAAGTTACAGTCCCTTAGAGTTAGGAGGAAAAAACAGTTTTTATTTAATATGTCCACTATGGACGAAGTTAGAAGAATGAAATTTGGTAGATAATTGATGCTAATAAAGTGACATTTTTTGGCGGTTTTTGTAACCCTGCAAAGTTTATACAAGGGGGTGAAAAAGTTAACCCTTACAATATTTTGCCTCAGAACTTTTTAATGCGTCTACATTTTCCTACTTAGAAATTTTATTTAAAAAGACGGATTCAAACTGCAAGTTTTTTATGTCTTTGCTATTTCTCGTAAAGTTCTTAGTTTGATCACAAAAAAATAAAACATTACTCATTCCTTTTTTGCATACATTCAAAGGGGTTATCGTTTGTTTAAAAAAATTCAATAGGCCGGTGTCAAAGATGTCATAATGACAAACATTTGTCTAGGTTTATTGTCCCAGTTTTCTTCGTGACATTTTTTAAACTTTCGAGAACTGAAATCAATTACATAAATAAAATGGCAAACTATGCAAACGCAGAAATGGCAGATATGCATTTCGTATATGGCCGTGCTAATGGAAATGGATTAAGAGCTCAGAGGCTTTACGCTGAATTATATCCACAACAAACATTACCCCATCATAGTTTATTCGCGCGTACTCATTAACGTCTTCGAGAAGAAGGAAACTTTTCAAGAAGTACTGTCGATTGCGGACGTCCTCGAGAGGTAAGAACTGTAACACTAGAAGAGGCTGTTCTTAAATTAATAGAAGAATCGCCCGAAACAAATACAAGAAAAATTTCCCAACAGTTAAATGTGAGTAATTCTACAATATTTAAAATTTTGAAAGAACAAATGTAATATCCCTACCATATCCAACGAGTTTAAGCGCTCTTACCTAGAGATTTTCTACCTCGTTTAATTTTTGTATCTAAATACAAGTTTCACAATTCCTATGTCGTATTTTGTTTACTGATGAGGCAAACTTTCCCGTGAATCTATCCGAAATTTCCATAATAATCACATATGGGCCGAAGAAAACCCACACGAAATTGTTGAATCTAATTTTCAACACCAACTTTCATTAAATGTGTGACTTGGTGTCATTGATGATTATTTAATTGGACTATATTTTCTACCAATAAGATTAAATGGAAACGAATACAGCCATTTCCTCGAAGAAGTGTTGCCTACTCTTCTTGAAGATGTTCCTCTCCAAATTAGGCAAAAACTATGGTTCATGCATGATGGCGCTCCTGTCCATTTTAGTGTTATGGCTTGCCGGTTCTTAGACGAAGTGTATGCAAATCGTTGGATAGGGCGAAGAGGCCCTCAGAACTGGCCTGCCCGATCTCCAGAATTGAATCCGTTGGATTTTTGCATTCGGGGTTTTCATAAAACCCTAGTTTATTCAACTCCCGTTGAAGATATTAATGATTTAAGGGATCCTGTCATCGCATCATGTGAGACTATTAGAAATACCTCCGGACTATTTCAAAGAATACGGAATTCAACGAGACGAAGAGTAGAAGCGTACGTTTTATCTGAGGGGCGTCATTTTCAACATTTATTGTGGTTGTTATTAATATTTTGTTACCATTGTTAATTAGTTTGTTTTTGTTGTTCGTTAATAGTAATTAGTAGTACAATAATTATTATTCAATTTATTATTCTGATATTTCCTAATTTACAACATTTTTTGACTAAACAAAATGCCATTATTTAGTTCGGCAGACTGTTTTAAGTACTTACGAAACTCTCCAAGAAACCAGGACAATAAAACTGTTTATCATTATGGCATCATTTGACACCGGCGTACTTAATTTTTTTAAACAAACTATAACCCCTCTGAATGTATGTGAAAAAGGAATGAGTAATGTTTTATGTTTTTGTGATCAAACTAAGAATTTTACGAGAAATAGCAAAGACATGAAAAAGTTGCAGTTTGAATCCGTCTTTTTAAATAAAATTTTTAAGTAGGAAAATGTAGACGCATTAAAAAGTTCCAAGGCAAAATATTATAAGGGTTAATTTTTTCACCCCTTTGTATAAACTTTGCAGGGTATAAACCGCCAAAAAATGTCACTTTATTAGCATCAATTATCTGCCAAATTTCATTCTTCTAACTTCTTCCATAGTGGACATATTAAATAAAAACTGTTTTTCCCTCTAACTTTAAGGGGCTGTAACTTGGAAGAAAAGTGGTTTTGAACAAAACTTTATATGAAAGTCCCCTTAATTTTTGCTGAAAAATTACCCTATTGAATATTTTGCATCAATTTCGAAACACCCTGTATATGTAATTCCATATACCTATGTAATAGTTTGTAAAGTAGTGTACGTCTGAATAAATATACAGGGTGTCTCAGAACTAATGGGACATATTTTAATATAAGATTCCTTAGACGAAAACAACGAGATTTTTTATATTAACCATACTCGAAAACTGGTTATTTACTATGATACAGGGTGTCAAAGTGAAAAATTAATTTTAAGTTTTTCTTATGTAATTGAAAACTACTTGAGATATTTTGACAAAATTTTGCATAGTGGGGTTTTTTGGTGTTGCAAATTGAAATTTGACTATAATTTTACTGTACTTGTAAGATGGCACCACAAATGCTTCCAAAATTTTATTTAAACACATATTTTTTTGTGTTTAATTTTAGGGCTAGTTTTTCTTAAAATTATGATTCTACAACTATCTGTGCATAAAAAAGTCATACTTGTTTGAAGTCTGTAAATGTAGCCATTTTCGAGATATTTGGGATTAAAATGTTAAGTGCATTTGAAATCCATTTAACAATATTCTCAGTTTTTCTCAAATTTATCCAAGCGACTTTGACAAAAACAATTAAATAAGAAAAACTAAAATTAATTTTTCACTTTGACACCCTGTATCTTAGTAAATATCCAGTTTTCGAGTATGGTTAATATAAAAAAATCTCATTGTTTTCGTCTAAGGAATCTTATATTAAAATATGTCATATTAGTTCTGGGACACTCTGTATAAAAACAAATATCTGTTAAACTTATCATTATTAAATGAACAATTATGATACAACATGTCGCTGCGACATTAAAACGTGTCATAAAGGAAGAAATTCGCAGATAAAACCGAAAATAGGAAGGTGAGGTTAAATCAACCCAAAGAAAACGTGTTAAGAAATTAAACTTGCAAGAAAACTTGTAAGAAATAAGAAAGAACGACAAAATGAAATTCAAATTATCACAAGTGAGGTTCTAGACTAAAAATGTGTTTGAAAATGTAAGCAGAATCTAAATACTTATTAGGAGCTTCGGGCAAAGAGAAAAAAGGTAGTCAAGTAGAAATAGCAACTTTACTAAATATAATCGGTCAAGAAGTTAACTTCTTTAATACATTTCAGATAAGTGACACAGAAAAGAACGATTATAAAAAAATTTACCAAAAAATTTGAAAAATATTGCAATCTAAAAAGAAGAAAGTGTACTAGAGGTTTACATTTTTTAAAAGAAAACAGCAAGAAGGTAGAAGTTTTAACCAATTTGTAACCGAATTTAAAGGTTTTATCAACTCATGCGAGTCTGAAAATCAAAAGGAATCTTTTATAGTGATAGAATTGTGTTAGAAATATTAGACTAAAACCGCAAGAAAGGTTATTGTGAAAGACTGACTTAACTGTGGAAAGTGTAGAGTCTATATCTAAGAGTCAAGTACGAGAATTGCAAAATGAAAATCAACAAGTTAATGAAATTAAAGAGCGGGAGTCAAGAAAGAAAAAATAAAGACTTTTAAATGTTGAAAATGTCTGTTCAAACATGGGGAATGTGCTGCTTGCAGGAAACGAAATTATTTTGAAAAAGTCTACAAAAAAAGTGGTACAAGTAAAAAGTTCAAAACTCGCAACCAGTAAATAAGTTAACAAAGAAGGTGCTGCAATTTTTAGTATGGATATTAAACCTGAAATAAACGTATCAAAGTTGGAGGTAAATCCTTTAATTTTAAGCTGAATATAGGTAGTGAAGTTAATGTATTTCAATTAAAGGTCTTAAGTAACCGGCCTCAACTCCGATTGGCCTGAACCCGATTAATTAAGTAAATTTAGTAATTTATTGTATAAACTTATTGTATCTACTAAATTACTTATTCATCGATTATTAAAAGAATTTTATTGTTTCAATTATGAGTAAAGCAAGGTTATTTTCTGAAATTTCATGAATTCAAGTTGTGATTTTATTCAACAGTTAATTAGTACTTACCTTTGTTCATCTCTAGGAAATGTAAAGAAACTTAAGTTGTAACTAAATGAGCCAGCATGCTACGCACGCGTACAGTAGGAAGGGTTACAATAAATTGACAATGCGATAAGCATATGAGTTGAAGCTGTGCGTTACAGTAATGAAACGAAACAAACTCGAGTCGAGAACCGTGCGGACGGACAGACACCACCAGGCTGCGCCACCTTGACAAATTTTAATATACAGTGTGTCCAAGATAAGGATGAACAGCATGGGGATCTCGGAAACCGTGAGAGATACAGAGTCGGTTAAATTTCGAAAAAGTTGCTTACTTGAGGAGTCGACATTTTGCTGTTGAGAAACTCTCTGAGTTTGGCTTACATTCGGAGATATCCGAAAAAACCCAAATTGTGCCGTTTCGTTTTCATTATATTCTGAAGTTATTCGAAACGTTACCATAAAACTGAATGCACTTTGTCATTGCCTCTCTTTCTGCTCTACAAGATGACGTTCACAAATTTTTCATTACAACGTTTTGTTTTGAAGAAAACATCAACTTTATTTTTTCTTATGGTACTCAAAAAAAGTACACTTTGTATAAGAAAGCATTTTTTATTATAAATTCAACGATGTACTACACAATATGGTTATTCGTGATTTGATTGAGAAAAAGTAACGTTCTATTAAATTTCTAATCTTTTTGGTCTAGTGTGCGGTGAATGAAACCATGACAACAAAAAAATGAAGTCGAAAATGAAGAAATTTGATGTGCTGTCCTGCTACATTACATGCCGGAGAAATTCTGAAGAAGCCGAGTATCTGATTAAGTACCCGGAACAAAGGCAACCAGGAAAGTCCATTTTTAGGCGTTTGGTGTCTAATCTAACAGAATACGGTTCATTCAAGCAAGTCCCGCCAAAAACATTCGACCGCAGCCACATTTTCTGTTTGCCGCAATTATTTCAACGCACAATATATCAAAAAGATTTAAAATTTACATGTTTCATTGTAAAGTATGATCTATACTGAAAGACGTTGCTAAACTGATACTACTATGTCAATCGAATCGATTCTGTCAGAACTAACAATAGACTTTATTTTTTCGCTGCCGTGGTTTCATTCAGCGCACACTAGACCAAAAAGGTAAGAAATTTAATAAAAACTTATTTTTTCTCAATAAAATCACGATTAACATTTTGGTGTAGTACTTCGTTGAATTTGTAATGAAAAATGCTTTCTTATACGAAGTGTACTTTTTTTGAGTGCTATAAGAAATAATAAAGTTGATGATGGTTTCTTCGAAACAAAACGTTGTAGTAAAAATTGTAAACGCCATCTTGTAGAGCAAAAAAGTGGCAATGACAAAGTGCATTTAGTTTTTTGGTAACTTTCATCTTATAATAAAAAACGGATTTGGTTTTCATATCTCCGAAGTAGACTAGAATTCTCACGCAAATGTCGACTCCTCAGTGGGTTTTTCCAAATTTAACCATCTGTATCTCACGTTTCCAGATCCCATGCTGTTCTCCTTTCTTGGAACTTTTTTAATTTGTGGTGGCTGTTTCGTCGTCGCACGGTTCTCGATCAGTTGTTTCGTTCTACTGTAAGCTGGCATTATCTTATATTGTCATTATTGTAACCCTTCCTCTTACGCTATCTTCGAATAACTTCAGAATATAATAAAAACAAAATGGCACAATTTCGGTTTTTTTATTATCTCCGGAAGTAAGCCGAATTCAGCGAGTTTCTCAACACCAAAATGTTGACCTCATGAGTGGGCAAGATTTTCCAAATTCAACCGACTCTGTTTCTTTCACGGTTTCCGAGATCCTCATGCTGTTCATCCTTATCTTGGACACACTGTATATGATAATTATACTTTTTTTTTACAATACAAACCACACCAGCTTTACGTTTAGGTACTCATGATATGTAAATACAATAAAAAATTGGTCTATAAATATAATGTTTGACACAGTAAAAGCAAATTCGAACATAAAATAATAAAGCAAACGACACGGAACAAACCGCAGGAACAAACAGTTTTAAATTCAAATGAGGCGCCTAAGATCTAGTCTGAGAACATGGCCACTACCAATGCACGAGATGGTACGCGCGTACTTTCCTCTACCACGAGAGTTGTTTCTCTATTAATATTATTACTCTGTGATGTGGTCAACTTTTAATAACTATGTCAACAAATTCGAGGCTATCGCGGCCTATTGAACTTGTGTCGTCTAGATTTGAATCAAAAGCACAAAATAAATAATCAATTTATTAAAAATTTAGTACTCATATAAACCGTAGCACCCATTGTTTTGGAGGGTTTTGCCAACATTTTTAAACGGTAAAACTTGTATGTTAAATTTTCGAAAAAAAATTGTGTAAAATTTTAAATTATAAATGTTTACATTTAAACTATAGTGCAATAGTATATTATTTTTCTACGATCCCATAATGTTAAATAGAAACAGTAATTTTATAATTGAGAACTACTACTATAGTTACGAATTTTCAAATTTGCTAAATTTATGTTTGACTTTTAGCCACAGCACCAGTTAATAAGTGCATTAGACAACGGTGTATTTCTATTGGTTCAGAAGTTCTATCCTACTAATCGGAACATTTGATAATTAAGTAATGTCGCAATTCTATTGGTTCTAAATCTACATCCTAATAAAAATGTGTATCATAATAAATTTCATTAGAGTATAGATTGTAAAATAGTTAGTTTCCTAACAAATATCAAGGTATAGTAAATATCGTGCGAGTGTTGATAGCTAAACGAGTGCGAAGCGTAGCGTAGAACGAGTGGTTCTAAACACGAGCACAGATATTTGCACTTTTGTACGAGTCAGAAACACTATTTTTTAGACAACCACAATACAAAATTGCGTTCTTACTTATTAAGACTTAAGAAAAACAACTTTGCAACGTTTAATGCAGAAATGCTTAAGCTCTTGCATACCTAGCTACTATTCGCAGTTTCCAACATGTGTCCAGAAAAATGCAACAGGTAGACAAAATTAAAGCATTGTCACAATTGAAAACAATTTTAGTATTTATTTTACTATGCTTCAAATAAATAACGTGTTAAATTTGGTAGACGTTCACCAACTACAAGAACTGAAATCACGACAGTAATCTATGCTTAACTTCTTAGTACAAAGAACTGCATTAGTTCAATCTGGGAATATTTATTTAAGAAGAGAGTAGTCCACAATATGTTAATTATGAAGTGTAAGAATAATTTGATTAAAAAATATAGGCTTTCACGTCCAGTGTATTTATTCTATGACTTTCCGAGTTATTGAGCAGTGATCTTTTGGAACTTCTTTCTCTACTATCTTAAAGACATTTAATGAGTGCCATTAGAGCATTAACCGCATATTCGCTAAACAAGCTCCGATTTGTCAGACTTTGTGCAAAAGCATTAAAATTGTAACCCGATGACCGATTTGTTAGTTTTTATTAGTTTCACTATTCACCATACTGCCTATAAAAGAGACAATTAAACTCATCAAAGATATATATTCACGGAAGGTATAACTGCACTTTTTCCTAAGGTGCTTACTACTATATACTTGAAACGGAATGATGAGCATTACAAACAAATAGATGGTGTTACAATGGGTAGTTCATTAAATCAAGTAAAGCCTTTTTTGAAACTTTGGTCTCTAAAACTCAAACCACTGGTTGGTTGGTGAGAAGGTGGCACTCAGGCTTTTCTTAGGCATCTAAACAACAGCCATCTACGGATACAATTCACAAAAAAAAAGAAAACGATAACCAATTATCATTCCTGGATGTACTAATACATAGAAAGATAAATGGAACATGCAGAAAATTTACATATACGGATTATTACCTGAATAAAGACATTAACGACCATTAAAAACAGAAGGGAACTGAATTGAAAACATTAGTCCATCAATATATAACCGAATATGTAAACCCTACTTACTTCCACAAGAACTAAGGAATCTGGATATAGCGTTATTACAAGCAAATGGTTACAGCAAACATGAAATTAGAAGAACAATACATCCAAAGAAACTGAATACCAATATTCCTAGGCCAATTGAAAAATCTGTCACCGCATTCCTACCTTATGTGAACAACGTTATAGACCGTACAGAATAATAGAAACACATAATGTGGATACTAATTTGAGGTTATACAGCAAGTGCAAAATCAATTGCGTTTAGTGAGCGATGAAGTGTTACTACCAAGATTATAAATAGTATAGCAGATGTCTGCTATGGACGAAAAATAACAATCTTAATTATCTTAACTTCAAGTGGTTTAACTTATTTTTTAGATCATTCACAATCTATCAAACTTGCTTAATAGGATTTTTTTTATTTGATACTTGATTTTGATAGTGTAGGTTTTTAGTCGATTTTAGTAATTTTAGGTAAATTTTACAAGATGAATTAAAACTGTGCAAACGGAAAGCACAAAAATGTTCCTAAACTTAGGGCATTCTTGAGGTTTCCACAATAATTGAGTAATTGTTGAAACAAAAGAGTCATCAAAAATTGGACCTTGCCGAAATGGTAACCGTAGTTACCAATCTTTCATCACTATTCGGAAGGAAAACTTGACTCTTCACTTATAGCTTTTTAATGTAAAATAATGTAATGTGGCGCCATCTAAGCGATGGTTTTGAGTCGATAAAGCCAAGATAACTTGTACAGAAGCATACACGCACGAAAGAACACCTGATGGCATTTACGTAGTTTATACTAATTACACGTGTCCATGTTAACACGTTGATGTCGCAAGACACACATTTTACTTGGAAAAAAATATGTTTTATATGTTACGGTACGTAAGTAGAAAGCAGAACAGAATATGACAAATAAGGTTATTTGGAATAAAGTTTCCAAAACATGGGTTTGAATTTTCTAAAATTAAACTAAATTTCATATTATTTAAAATAAATTCATAAATTCAAAAAAATAATATTAATTAAAGTTATAAAGTTATGTATTCAAAAAGAAGAATTTAGTGAAAACCATAAGTATACGATACTAATTATTGAAACAACACATTTTCTTAGACTCACATATGTTGTAAATTAAAAGCTGCGTCAGAATTTGTATTATTATTATAATATATTACAAAACAAAAATAGTAAAATACTGTTGTTTATAAAAAAATGTTAAATATACATAAAATCGAAGTAGTTTATTTTGATTAAAGTTACATTAAAAATACATGAATTTTAATTCATTTTTTTCTATTATTCTATTACGTAGGTTATAAACATTACGCTACTTCCTAATTGTTTTATAAACTTTTTTTAATAAACAACATTTACTTGAACCAAGGTCTTTGTATCACATTGACATTTATCAATATTTTTATGAACAAAATTAATCCGATATATTATTAAGAATCCATAGAATATATGACGCCACTCTGGTGTAAATGCCAGGCATTTCAGTGGCTCCACATCGTCTAGCTCCAAAAGATACTATTCCAATAATATAATACCTAGGGATGCCATTTTCAGTTTCAACTTTAACTAAAGGTCCTCCGGAATCTCCACCGCAAGAGTCCTCGCCTATAACTCCTCCAACACATAATTGTGTTGGCCCTATGTCGGCATACTTTTTGAAAAACGATACACAAATTTCCCTGTCGACGATAGGAAGTCGGACGTATCGGAGTGTTGGACTTGATCGAGGAGGATTCATACTATATACGCCCCATCCAGCTACTTCCGCTATAGATCCACGATAATCTTTTGTTAACTGACTACCTAATGGAAGACATATCGGTTGAACCCAACCTGAAAATTGGACATTATTGAGTACGAGTTCTGAAAATCATTTACATGCATTTTTAAGCTACATTATTATGGTTTAACACTCTCATTTGTATATATTTTTTTCAATTTCATACTATTGCTTCACAGTTTTGTGATTCTAAAACTTAGATATAAACCAAACATTATTGAGAAAAAACCTTTCAGGTTTGGTCTCTCTAAATATAAATATTTATTTTAACAACAATGTTGGTATTCACGATAGTTCGGAATATTCAAGACCTAATAATTTTTAGTAACGTTTTTAGTACCAAGAATTATTATTTGGGGGGGTCCAATGCAATACAAGTTCATTTTAATGGTAATTTAGAGTTGTATTTGAACATTTTCAGCTTACAATTAGGTATCTTTTTTGTGTAACAGGACGTCTGCTATAACAAGACATAGATGCATCGATGGATGTCTATATTAACGAGATTAGTGCAATCAGTAGAAATGTCCGCACATTTTCACTTATTGCACAGGTTTCTTCAATATTCAATCAGTCACTGGTGTCAGTGTTTATTCCGTCTGTATGTACCAAAATAATTTGTGAAAGCGAAAATGTTCCGTTTGCTGGCACTAGATCTGAAAGGAACATGAAAAGGAAAAAGATCTACAAAAAACAAAAAAAATGTGGAAACGCAATAAATGAAAGCAAAAAGAGTATTGGTTAATAATACACAAACGTGAAAGAAAATATCGTACCAAAACGAGAGATAGACAATTCTTGAAACTTTTAACTACGTAATACCTAAAATCACTCGTTTGAATTCAATTGGTAGAACTCAATAAACTTAAACAAAAATGACGACTAAACAGGTCTGTGAATAATTTAAAATACTATGTGACACCTCCTGTAGAAAACGCGACAAACATGTTATAAGAACAAATAAGATTTTTAAGGAAACATCATTTAAAATACGGGAACACATTTACAAACAAGATAAATTCACAATATCCAAGTAAATAATTCAATATACGCAGAAGGATTTGGTTAACATTTTTATGCAGTGAATCAATTTTTGTTGGTAATATTTCAACAGTTTTCACTAATAAAAAGGAGAGACATGCATAATAACTGTATCAGACAATAATCGAAGTTTATACAATGAACTTGACTACTAAAAAAAAGAAGTTGCAACATGTAATGGAACTTGGAAAAAAATTATATTCCAGTTGTAGATATACGGTATGACAACCAGATCGAATCACATCACAACAATATGATGATAAAAATTTGAAGACGTCGTGTTCGAGTACGAATTTGGTGAAAAGCTTGCATATTTGAACCAAAATTCAGTTAGGATACAAAAGCCAAGTTTGGTATTAATTATGAATACAAAATAATATTAGATGATTCTTTTAACAATACCACCTACCTAACTCCATGGCAAAAGTGGACATCTCTAACAGAACAACTCCATTTCAGTAACATAATGTAATAGATGCCCAAAAAAAAGCAGATTGTTCGATGTTTTTTGACTCTTATTGCTTTGAACCACTCATTCGTTATCCGATAACTTAGTATAATTATCTCTACTGTGTCCCAAAGTGCAAACCTGTACCCACAATGTGATTGGTTCGTTTAGACAAATCACAACGTGTAGAGTAACACATTGATTTCGTACGTTTCGGCTAGAGGGATTGATGTACAGATAATATACAGTGACAAAAGGAGTTTATGATAAAATTAAATCAATAATATTCATTTTATATTTACCATTAAAAATAACCGGTCTATTCAATCGGATAAGGGCGATGTCGTTTTTGTATGCTGGTTTTCCATAATATTTATGAAGAATTAGAGATACTGGCTTGAAATCTTGGACTGGAGCTGCACAAAACTCTCCATTACAATCAATATCTGTTAACGAATTGTGTTCACCCAACCTGATGACTGATCTAAAACAAACAAAAAAATAACTTATTATGGGGGTTTTTCTTCTTAATTTTTTTAATGTAATGGTTTATATTTCTGACTTATAGAATCTTCTTATTGGAACTAGCAGAAAACATGGTAATTGTTTACTTGACGTTTTGGCTACTACTAGGCGTAGTCTTTATCAAGATATTGAATTAAAAAACACTTGTGAAAAAACATTTTTTTAATTTGACGTCTTGATAAAAGCTACGTCAACTAAAAAATGTTTTGTTTTTTTCTGCTACCTCCAAAAAGAAGATTCTATAAGTGGGAAATACAAATAATTAAGTTATTTGGAACTTATTTCCGTTTTTTAAGTTGCAGTGGCTCACGGACCCTTCTTATAGGAAGGTGATTAGAAAGAAAAAACTCTATTAATGTTCGTTTATGCGACGTTTTGCATTGCAGGGCCAATGCTTCTATGTAATGCAAAACGTCACATAAACATTGAAATAGATCATTTTCTTTCTAATCACCTTCCTACAAGAGGAGTCCGTGGGCAACTGCTGCAAAAAACGGAATTAAAACAAAAAGGAGAAGACCATTTCACCAAATTTTACTTGGAACCTTTCATAGACGTATATTCTTTAGTTTATAAACACATTTGTTATATTAATTAATTCTCAATGTTATACCTATTTTTATTAATTAATTATTTTAAAAATTTGATTATTTACCTTTTTAAATTATTTTAATTGCTCAATTTGCATGCCATCAAGTATTGTTTTCTGGAATGTAATTCGAGATTGTCTTTATAAGATAAACCTAGTTTACTATTTATAATTTTAAATTAATTTTATGAATAAAATAACAGTAACTAATTGTTGGTAAAATTTCACCGAAATATAAATTTTGTATTTTAGTAAAGTTAGCTTCTAGGTTCTAAGTTTTCCTATAGCATTTAATTAAGACATATTTCTATGTAAGTACTTTAATTAATACTGTTCCTTAATTTTTTGTCTAGTTTTAATAAATAAACTTGAAGAGGTTTAAACGGAAGGATTTAAAACAAAACTGATTGTTGGAGTTTCTTCCAGCTCCATCGAAAAATAGGAGTTCTAGCCACAGAGTATAACAACAAGCACTAATAATCCTCAGGATAAATGGTACAGTGGTCCGCACTCACTTTCTCGAAAGAGAATTTCCAATTTTCTAGAAAAAAATTTCAAAGCGATTTCGAGTAGTCAAAATTGATTTAATCAAATTTAGATGTCAAAATTCGTCAAAAAAGTTGATGGTATTTATTATCAAAAGAAGTTTTTCATTGAGCATTCGAAAGAGTTTAGACCCGTAAAATGCTTAAAATTTTCTTCTGGTATTGGTATCGAATATCATCTATAATAATCTTCTATCTAGTTATGCAACAAAATAAAAATCTTGAAAAAGTATTAAAAACTTTTAACGGAGTTTTGTTCTTCTTATAGAATTTCGTCAGCTGGAGGTAAGAAAATCAGTAAACTGCCTTAATTGACATCATGTCGTTGTTTCGGTCTTTCCAAGATTACCTCGAATTAGAATTCAGAGCGCACAATCGTGATCAGTAACCAAACAACAACTTTTAAGTAAATTTTAAGAAATTTTTTCTGGTAGCAGAAAACCGTAATAAGTTAAACCGAATCTATAGATTGTTGACACCCTCGACTAGCTAAGTTTTTCTAAATTTAACTTGACTTCTAAGACAAACATTCTCTGTTACTTTAAAGATTGTTAAATAAAGGAAAAGCAAAAATGGTAACCAATGCCTAAAAAATAGAAAAAATTTATTACATAAGATACCGCACCAAAATGACTGTCGCTAAGTAAAGTTCATTAAATATGTGTATGAAAACAAAGACAAACATATCAGGATAACAGTTGTCATAATAAATGTCTATTTGGAAACGTGCTGTCGCGTCAATGGCATGGTTTAATATGGCACTTGTTATTTGCTGATTTCTTGCCATTTTTTTTAAAGAAATCATTAATTTAGCGTATAAATTACTAAAAATATGTTAACAATACAACTTTAATTTTTTTATATTATAAATCATTTACTCCTTAAAGTATCATCATACTTTTGCATCTAAGATCGTGAGCAACAGGAAAGTGAATGTAGTACTAATAAGCTAATCTATAGTAAGATTCACGAAGCAAAATAGTTATCACGTTTTGATCATGGAGTGTGCAACTGAATAACCGTATTTACACAAATAATATAATCGCATGTGGTATAAAATGTATACTTGCGATATAATTTTAATACTAATCAACCAATAGCGAACCAGCCGTGAATGTGATTCTTAGAACTCTGTAGGTTGGTGACTGTTGCTATAGTAATTTAATCATCGTATAGAACATGCTAGGTTAAAAATTCTGTGACTACAAAACTAACAAATTATTAAGTATTGAAACGAAAACTAACGGGCTCACCTAATAAATTAAAAAAATATATAAAATACATTCTGTGACGGTAATATAATAATAACATGACTTTAGAATACAACGGATATCATCGAAAGATAAAAGTAGAATCTCCAACCTAGGGGTCAAGGTGCACAATGAGGGAGAGACCATATACTTTACAAGTAAAGGAGTACCTACTCTCTCTTAACAAATAAAATGTACATACACGATGATCGGAATGAACAGAGAATATATTCAATATATATGTTTTCTTTAAATAACTCGTAAAAACAAAATTTTGTATCAGAAGTTAGTCATAATTTTGTAATAACGGGTTTTGCTATAATGATTTGCTTTATAAACATAGTCACATATATAAACTTATATGAATAAGTACTTACATGGTAAATTTAAAAAAGCATAGTAAAGCGAAACGCGTCTAAAGAAAAAGAAAATTGTATAATAGTATATTAAAGAACTAGTTTCAGAAGACGTATTTTGTAAGACGAGTACAGTTGATACAGCAATTGATATTTCGCGTACTAAAGGTACGCCTATGGTGAACTTAACCTTAGAATGTGTCGATTTATGGTACTGAGTAACGTTACAGATTACATGAATTTAAGGAAGACGTGTAAGGAAAGTTTTAAGACTAATTCAGTCACCGAGGAAGTTTAAACGATTATTCAACTTGGCCTGTCGGGGAACGAGCTCGTACCGGGATGGTCAATGGAACTAAATGCGTTCGGTCATTCAATTAAGATTGAGGTTTAAATTCTTACACGACTTATACACCACGTAGGTATTAAATACTCTTATCTATAACTAGTTAACGTTCCAGGTATATTATGCAATTACACACATTCGAGCGACAAATAATCCGCAATAAATTTTCTACGTTCGCGCCTGATAGTTGGTGTCAAGGGTGACTTCTACTTGAGTGATAGATCGACTGAGGTTCACGCGCAATTGAAAAGATATTAAAACCTCTGACCTTCCACGCAGCAGTAGAAGTATTACCTTGCTCTCAATGGTACTAACGGTTCGGAATGAGCCTCCACCGTGGTCTGCGAATCTGACGGAGTATCGTGGTAGCTATTTCGGCACAACGCCCAAAAGCCATGAGTAGACCCGCAATAGTCGTACAAGTTGACGAAGGAACAACCGGAAGAGAATAATATATTTATAATAGGAGACATAAAACCACCTCTCTGATGTAAGCTATCCCCTAGCCTGAAGAATGCAGGACGTGCTTATTGAACAGTTCACGTGGGAGCACAACCCTTAACAAATTTTAAAAGCCACTTTATGCGGTATCGTATATTTTACCATCAACCTGATTACCCATCAAGCGAGGAAATTTTCAGATGAGGGTTGTATTTCCCTCGTGAACGGTTGATTCAGAACGAACTGCAAGCGTTCAAATGCAGCGGACCAATCGTGGACAGTTTCAAGTTATCAACGCCGGAAACCAATACAAAGCAATGCCCGCGAAATTGGGTTAAGGAAGTGTGTACACAGGAGGAGCGTTTACACTTCGAACGTTACAAATGCCTTCCAGAAACGCATTCATTATACTATTTTTTTGAATTTTGGGTTTTTCAGATTTATTTTAAAATATAAATTTTATCAGTTTTTTAAATTTAGTGAATTTTGAAGTATAATTCCTAGGATGGCAAGATTTTTATTAAATTTTTGGTAATAAATGGAAGTTTAAATTTAATTAGAACATTTGTCATACGTTTCATTTAAAAAAAATTAGGTTAGACATAAAAATAAGTAGATCAAATAAATCTACTGAACATTAATGACAGATTTAATTTCAACGCACGACGAACGTAGAAGCCGATTGAAATATAAAGAACCTGTCACGTGACCTGCGCCGTGAACGAAAATGAAAACGGACGAGTCTGACAATTCACATTAACGGCAACAACGAAGTGTATTTCGTAATTTCGTTTGTAGTGTTATGGCAAATTATACCTTAGTTTAATAACATACATTTATAGTAAGGTATATTTTTAAGGATTTGCGTGTGCAGATTTGATTCACGTGACAGGTTCTTTACATTTCAATCTACCCTAACCATAGCTTTGACGTTTAAATCCAAATCCAGTGCGTTACCACCGTTCGGAATAAAAAATTGTTCACTTTTATAAAAGAACTCATTTTTTTATAAAAGAACTGCATTTGAATGCTTTTATAACTCTGTAAGCGACCCAAAATAGAAAAAATAAATTAACAATAGATTAAACTTGTTATACCGAATGGAGAGTATGGAGAATACACTTGTGTAAGTAGAAAACCACTGGATGGAGTTACAACTGTTTGAAGCCGCCAATGCTTAATTAATTCTTGCCCAAATTTGTGCTTTTTTAGATTACCATTAATCACTAAATTATTAATCAGAAAATCTAAAAAATTAGAAGTATGTAATAAATAAACAATTACCTACTGTTTGAGAAGGGTAGTGTGAACCAATAAATAAAGTAAGAAATGTAAATTCCATTTTAGTTTAAAATTTCAAGTATTGTGAAAATGCCACCTCATCTCGGTGCTGATTTGAAAGCGCGGATTGTTTCGGAATTAGCGGCGGGCCGTAGCGTGCGTGAAATTTCACGTATGTTAGATATACCAAAAAGCACCGTAGGGCATTACCGAGTAAAATGGAATCTTGAACACACTTTGGAAAGAGCCATCGGAAGTGGTAGACCTAAAGTATCTACACGTGCTCAAGATCTCGAGTTGTTTCATTACGTAACAGAACAACCATTTGCTACATACTCCAGGGCTATAGCAGATACACATTTTCCCGGATGCCGTATAACTGCACAAAAAGATTAAAGGAGATGGGAATAAAGAAGTATAATGCTGCTGCGAAAAGAAGTTCTCAGTGACGAAAATATGAGACGTCGTCTGGAATTTGCAAGGCGATATGTGAACGAACCTTTGGAATTTTGGAATCGAGTGATTTTTAGCGACGAAAAAACGTTCAATAGCCGCAACGATGGACCACTAAAAGTTTTTAGAATGGAAGGAACTCGTTACGAAAATAATCACATATGTCCTAAAAAACGAAGTGGTTATTTTTCTGTGAATGTGTGGGGTTGGGTTAGCGCGCGGGGTCCAGGAGTTTGTTGGGCTATCGATGGACGTCTTGATTCTGCTGCGTATTTAGATATTTTGGAAACTATTATGAAACCTTCAGTCGAAGTGTTTTATCCAGACGAAGATTATATTTTCCAACAAGTAAGTATTCTTATTTCACTATACTTTCTCCAAAAAATAGTTCGGGATCTGTTGAATTAACATTTTCATAATGTATTTTTGTTGTTAAAGGACAACGCCCCTATTCATACTTCGCGGGTTGTGCGCAATTGGATACAGAAAATAACTTGGAGCTGTTACCCTGGCCAGCAAAAGCCCAGATTTTAACATTATCGAAAATGTTTGGGCTCGAATACTTGCTGTTATCCGAAGACAACAAGGGCCAAATTTTATACCAGTAAACCGTAATGCACTAATTGCAGCCATTGATACCGCATGGGAAACGATTAATATTAATTATATTGATACCTTGATAGCGTCAATGAGCAGACGCCTCCAAGAATGTATCAATAATAATGGAGGTCACACCCATTATTGATTTCTTATATTTATTTATATAGTAATACCTTTATTTAAAAAAAAGTTTTCATTTAATTTTAAACTATAACTTGGTATCTTAATTATAATTATGTAATAAATTCTTGTCAAAAACTAAATATATACGTTGACAATAAGAATTGCCTTAGTTTTTATTTTCACTTTTTATATTAACTACAGAAAAAAATGAAACGTCATAAAATATACATTTTGTAAGGACTAAATATTATGAATAGAGTTTAATGATTTTTTAATAACTTACAATAATTAGTAGGTTAGATTTATTTAAAAATAAGTAATAATCAGTCAACCCAAATAACCATGTTTAGTTTTTGATTTAATTTAAAAGTTATTGCTTGTAGACGTTTTTAAATCAAAATTATTTCTAATTTTATTTTGTAAACATTTCCTAAACAAAATTTTGATTCGATAATTAATCGAGCTATGGTGTTTAATTAGCGATACCTTCAAATATATTCTTTAAAGAAAAAATTAAGTAAGCAACGTAAATTACCTATTTTCTAAAACGTGCTTAGTGTAATGATTCATTCTACAGTCCTTCTATAAGATAACCCCTGCTGAGACTACCTGCTGTTAGAATTGTAAATGATACCCTTAAGCCCGCTTCACAATGTGCAAACTTTTGTTTACAGAAATTGTGGTGTCCAAGTTTTAAATTTCATGAGTGTACAATCTTCAAAAGAAGAAAAGGGGCACATTTTATTTATAGTTTAGGCAACTAAACTTACAATGTAATTCGAACTGATACGTTTGGAAACAAAGTGAAATAAAGAAGCGTGTTTAGACCCTGGGTGTGTTTTGGTAGATAAAAATAAAATATATGTTATGCATATTAATACACATTCACTCATTGTCGATCAGAATGGAATGTTGTATTCGTGTCTATAGTATTTAACTGTTGGTTTAATATTCAATATTTATTCATGTGCAAGATAGAGTTATTTTTTTTTATTAATAAAACAACATAAATGATTTTATTTTCGATAGTTTTATGAAGTACGTTGTTATCAATTAAACTCAGAAAGGAACACAAAAGGTTAAAAAATTTTTAATAATACTCATTTTCAAATTTGTTTTATTTTTAATGCCATTGTAATCTAATAAGGACAATTTATGCAATTACTACCGATGAACAATTGCATGTTTATTACCAAAATATTTTTTATTGCATTGCTAAACTGCAAGATATGCCTTGATATACCTCGATATCCCGCTCAAGCGCAGTCGAACATTAGAAACAAGGTGAAAAATTGTATACATAGAAAAAATGTCTTTGTAGGTCGGTACCAGTTTATGTCATCAATTTTTAAAGCATTCTTGTTTGTCTAGTACACAATAACTGCAGTTTTTCTCTTATGATGAATTAGTTTCCTAAACTATAAACGAAATGTGTCCGTTTTTTTGCCGCTTGTACCTACATGCGTATATACACTGGGTTTGTGCTTGAAAGACGGATACATTAAGAGCACACCGGAGGTAGTGATTTTGTAAATTACTAATAACTTCCTTAATTTTTTGTTAATTAGAAAACGGTTTTCGGCATTGGTCGTAACTGCAAAAGTTTTTCATATGCATATATTTACAAGAAAAAATTCTTATTACAAAATCTCAAAAAAAATTGAATGTCACACAAATTAATCAACATATTTTAAGAATATTGCAGTTCAGAAAATTTCGCAAAAACTAAACAAACTCAAATGAGAAGTAATCACCATCACGTTGGTGAATACAATAGAATAAGCGAATATTCATAGAAGGAACGAGAAGACGTGTGCAATTCTGCCACCGTCCGGTTTGCTCTTAAGAAGTGGATGAGGAATATAAGCCAATATTCACCCAGTTATAAATGTACAAATGTTGCTACTTAAGTTTTGAGATATGGCAACACTGATGTGAATATGTCAAATCTGACATTGTCATCGTAAAGTTTGACATGTTTAATGGTGAACGTACTCAGAACGTGTTGTCATACGAGTGCTATTTGTGTTGTTTACAAATACTTGAAATATTCAACTTGGTCAAAAAATCTTGGAATTAAATCGCGAACATATTCGTGCGATGATTTTCTATGACTTTCGACGTGTATTAAACCAACAGCAGTGTGCCGATCAATTAGCTTCTACTTTTGGTAATAAAGCACCATCTTGAGCCACCGTGTTTCGCTAGTTTTCCGAACTCAATCGTGGTCGCACTTCGCTACAGGATGAATTTCGGGAAGGTCGTCCAAAATCTGCTGTTGTATCAGAAAACATCAATGCTGTGCGTGCAAGATTGTCATGTAACATACCGTCAAATTGAGGCATACTTGGGCATTAGTTCCACTCGCATACTTACATTCAATATTGCATGAACATTTGGCTGTCAAAAAGATCTGTTCGCGTTGGATACCGCATAATTTGACAATCGCTCAAAAAAAAGCTCGTGTCGATTCGTGCAAAAAAATGTTGAAAAAGTTTAATTGCGGTTCTTCCAAAGGCGTTTATAAGATCGGGACAAACGACGAATCATGGATCTATACATTTGAACCCAGAAGCTAAGCAACAATCGACTGTATGGGTCTTTGATAACGAGCCAAATCAACAACAGTTGTTCGCGACAATGCACTTCAAAGGAAATGGTCGCCTGTTATTTCAGAATAACTGAACATGTCGCAACCATTTCATTAAAGCAACGTAGAACCGTGAATTCTGTATGATACACCAGCATTTGTTTGCCAGAAGTGTTCGAAAAAATCAGGGAAACCAATCGCAGAAAACGAATCATTCTTCATCATGACAATGCGAAGCTCTCACATCAGCTCAAACAAAACGTTTTTGAGCAGTTAAAACATCAATTGATGGGTCAATCCGTCGTACAGTCTTTGTTTGGCACCCAATGATTGCTTCTTATTTCCATGGATCATAAATAAATTGCGAGGTCAACGTTTTTCGACGCCTGAAGAAGCGGTTGATGCGTTCAAATCACATGTTTTGGAGCTACCTCAATCGGAATAGAATGCATTGATCTCAAAACCTAAGTAGCAACTCTTGCATACTTATATTGTCGTTAGAAAACCGTTGATTGTCAAAAATTACAACTGACCAACTACTGGATTTTGGTCAGTGTAATTTCAGAGAATAATGAAATAGAAACATCTGTTATGTACAAATATGGGATGTAAATGAAAGTTCATTATTCATTATATGAAAACACTAAACCAGAAGCTTGGCTATAAGAAAACTGCCTAGACCTTTGTTTGTTTTATTCTCCCCTTTAACTAGATCTAGAAGTACAATCTATGGAAATAATTTGGTAAGAGGTACGTCACTGAAAAAAATATTGATAACTGCTGATCTAGATTAATTAATTTATTAAAAACACTACTTCAATTGTTATTGTTTTGCTATTACGTAGAAACAATCCCGAACCAACACATAACTAAACTTATTTTTTAATACATAAACTTTTATTAAATTATTTCTTTTGTTTCAAAATTCTACGTAAAACAATTATAACGGTTATCAAAAATAAAATGAAAAAATAAAGTCGTAAATAATTAAAGATTAATTGTCACTTGAGATTTACTTGTAAGTTACTGAATTTTGTTTGTTACAAGTTTCATTTTCGACTTTGTATTGATAACACATTAAAGTTACTTACATAACAGAATTATCCGGAATTTTCTCAACGCAATGAGCTGCCGTGACAACATAGTACTTGTTAATAAGAGAACCTCCACATTTGTAACTAGGGTGCGAATACGTATTTTTATCTATGTAACCAATTCTTGCTAACCAAGGATATTGTCCCATAGTTGCATTACTACCACCTATAATGCGGTCAGCTAAACTTATGCCACACTCTTCGTGGTCCAAAAGATTCCAATTTGGGTGTCTTCTAACATCCGTTTACAAATGCTAAAAAGTCACCAATTTAAAGCCGTTATTAACTCAGACAAGTACAAATACAATACTCTCACCTTTTTTTGATGAAACTGTATAGAGAAAACTCATAAGCAAAAATATTAATTTACCACCCTTGCAACACATTGTGGCGATTTTATAAACAAACTGGAAATGAAAACAATAACTGCTATTAAATTTTATAGGCATCACGAATTTGTTTTTAATTAACATTAACCAATTATCTGAAATTGTTCACCATCACAAATGGTCATAAAAAGTTTACGGTACGTATCAATCATTTCGTAGCAGTATTGAAATATTTAAATGTGGCACATAATGTATTCGAACAGCTTCTATATGCAGTGTTGAAAAATTTAAATTAAAAGCATTTTAATGGTGTATAGGTACGTCTTTAATTTTTTTTATAATCAACTAAAGTAAGAAAAAATTAACTTTAGTTCTAAACACTATTCAAACTAGATTCACCTTCACAAATAATTTTCATAGTGTTGCGTTTTAAATTCGTTTTATATCTTACAAGAACAAAAATTCTATGAGTAAAATTACTGGCTTGCGAATTTTGCACACACCATTTAATATGACACAAATTAAAATTTAATTTTACGATTTTTGTAGAAAATCAATTAAGGTTACCTTGCGTTTTTTGGAAAGAAAGAAAAGCTGTCGTAAAAATGGTTTTATGCAATATAAGATGAAATTACTGTAGTAAACGATAAGTGTAATTGCAAACCATTGTTTCAAAATATTTATTGATTAGAAATTAACTAAACAATAGGTTAAATGTACGTACACTGTGTCCGCAGATTGGGGTCCCCAATAAGGAAAAAATATTTATTCATTTTATGACCAAAAGTCATTCTTTATAAAAAGCTCTGCTTTTTGAGAAAATAATTCACGATTCACTTGTACAGGGTGTTAATAAATAAGGATATTTATTATTTTTACAAAAATTTTATAAAACTAAATTATTTATAAACTAACGTTAAATACTGATTTAAAAATAAAAATTCGAATTTTTAAAAATAAAATTATAAAAATAATAGTAAGTTATCGGAAAAGTGTCTCAAGTTGGGGGAGGTAGTTATGTAGAATAACTTTTTCAAAATTCGAATAGTTATTTCAAAATTTGTATTTGAATTTACTTTAGTTTATAAAAACTTTGTTTTATAAAACTAATGTCCCAAAAAAAAGCGATAAGCAATTAATATGATTACGGTAAAAGCAGTAATTTAATTGTACTGACTAATTCATGCGGAAGCGATAACGATAGTGTGTCTGATGTTAATTGTATTGTGCATTTCATGCGAATCGGTCACGTTCTTATAAAACAAATGTTATATGAAGAGAATTTCTATATGGCAGTTTTAGTTTATACCAGAACATTGCTTTGGAGAAACGACGACTAAAATTTTTGCACAAAAATTATTCCGCATTGTCTACTCTTTGACATAATAGTTTTGCTCCATTTTTAAGTTTAACATAAAAAATACCAATAAAACTAGTTTTTTTCAATGAGCATTTAAAGAGAAATTAATGATTTTCTTGAAAATAGTAAGTTATTTTAAACTATGTTGACATCATTAAATTAATATAGAAAAGAAATGATAATGAATAATAACCTAACATTTATGAATAATAACATCATCTAGTGCCGTCTCGAATTATTGTACCTCGTCTACATTTTTTGATTATTTAATTAGGAATTATAAGGCTCTTCTTCTAGAAGTGGAGTGAATCAACTGACGTTTCGTCTAAAATTTATATTAACTACTACGATATGTATTAAGAAAGTAGGATGTGAATCAAGCAATCACTACCTATATAAAAGCTTGGTCTTTTTATACAACTTCTTCATGCGTTAATGAGGAATCCTATCAAATGCCACACAAAACTTTAAAACGAGACTAAAGGAACATCTCAGATATTTAGATAACCCACGCAAATACAACCTCCATAAAATCCACATTTGCTAGACATATCATCATTAATAAACATCTATACAGGGTGGTTCTTTTGAAAACGGGTCATAGGGATTTAGCATTGTGAACTGGTTTTTTTGGAATTCCTGCTCGCCCTTTCAAGTGACAATAATGGTTTTGGTATCAAAACTCAGCTAAGGCGTATAGCGCTCAGCTATCAGAAACCAGCTAAATTACACGGTCTTTGAAAAATCATCAATAAAAATTAGTAATTTTTGATGTTTATTTATGTAACCTTCCTATTTAATTTAGTTAAAATATTATTCCGGAGCTGTTTTTTGGGAATAAAGTTTTTATTTGCTTATTAATGACTTTCCTTCCAGCCTTATTGTCAAAACGTAGGAATGTTGATTGCTTAGACAACCCAATACTATTTTACTTTCATTATCAAAACTTACTTTTATTTTTATTGGCAAATTTTTTAAAACAACGTGAAATTTAGCTGACTCCTAATAGCAATAGCTATACAGACTAATTTTAGCTTCATTTTGATACCAAAATCATTAACCTATGACCCGTTTTCAAAAGCACCACCCTGTATGTAAAACACGAATTAATGCATCCTTAGGTACTAATTTCCAACAATAATTCTGCAATTTTAGACTTTCTTGAAATTGTTATTATATATTATTACATTAATACAACCAACCACAATCTACTAATTAATGACCAAATTAATTTTGAAGACCTATTTTTAACATACATACAAAACGGTTAATCGTAGAGAGTTGCGTCAAAAAAAATTATTACAAAAGCCATAGTAACTGAATGGTGATATTATTATTTTCTGGAAAAGTCGGGATCCCGAGTAGGTGGCTTCAGAATATCCAGAACTTCAGAAATTCAAATTTTCAAAATGAGCAACTTTTGTAGAAAAAGTTTTTATTAATCTACCCTTTTCGAGTAATATACGATTTAAGTTATTAAATTTGGTTCATTAAAAGTCAGTATTTAAAATCTATTATTGGGTCGCAATGTTCAAAATGTCATAATGTCACAATAATAATATCACAAGGGTTCAAAATTTCTTCCATTTACATCTTATCACTGTTGAGCTCTTTTAATTCATTGTCTAAATTAGTTAGATTTTAAATGCTGACTTTGAATGAACCTAATTAAATAACTTTAATCGAATATTACTCGAAAGGAGGCAGTAATGAAAAAACTTTTGCTACAAAAGTTGCTTATTTTTTTTAAATCTTTTTAACAATACCACATTTGACGTATAGCGCCATTGAAAATTCTGATGTTCTGAGCCATTTACTCGGGATCCCGACTTATCCGAGAAATAATAATATCACCATTCGATTCTTAACTACGGCTTTTGACGCAACTCTTTACGACTAACCATTTTTGAAAAAAATGACTGATACAGGTGGTCTCATTCACCCTGTATAATTAATTTTTGTTTTGCCAAAATCATACATCCTGCCACCTGTCAACAAGAAAAACATGTTGTTCCTGAGAATCACCTTTTGGTTTCCGGACCTGGTCATCAAGACCCTCCCGGATAATTAGGAAAAAATGTACAACACAATATCACAAAACACAATCACATACTAACATAGGGCACAAAACAAATATTCTGCAAATTGGTGTTGAGGGGTTGAGTAAGAACAAATCAGATTTCTTGTCTAATATTTGTTTCAGGAATAGGGTCGATATTTTACTTTTACAGGAAACACACTGTAGTTGAGGTTGTTTTGCTATTTCTTTAACCTACTTTTTTTCCGTCATTGTCGTGACTGGCGCTTGGACCGGTCTATTATGTATCGTCATGCAATGGCTGTGCTGTTATACTTTATGTTCTTATTTACCTTCTATAAGGTTTACACACTTGGTTAATATTATTACATATGAATACTAGGGTGGGTAAGGTTTGGCATGTCTAGGTTTTAGTGGTTTTTCTAAACCTTGAAGCAAATGCTTTGCCAAGACAAACCAATCCACAATTGCATACGGTTTTGTCACCACACTGTACAGGTTTATACTGATCTTCTGGGGCACTATACCGGGTGACCCAATAAGACTGTTCCTCGGCCATATCTCGGGAACCGTTCGTCGTATGACTTTGTGTAAAAAAAAATTAGGTAAATCGGCCATGGAGAATCGCAAGAAAATATTTTAAGTTTTAAAAATGACCACCAGAGGGCGAAACTGCCTTCTTACATTTTTAAATTGCATTTTCTATAAATTTCGCATAATAAACAAAAAATTTTTTTTTACATTTGTAAAGAGAACCAGTTTATCTATTATTTTTATAAAAACAAAAGTTTAGTTATTTCAAAAACAAAGATGGCGGGGGGTGTTCAATTGTTTTTGCAATAACCTGCTTTAACTTCTTAACGGTTTGACCAATTTTAACAAATTTGGTATCGTTGAAAAGAGCATTCCTTAAGCAATAAGAATCAACCTTATACTTAATTTAGTTGAATCAAAAAAATCAAATGGAATGATATGACTTTTTCTTTATGATAAAGTAGCCAAATAACATCCAAATAGGCCAGTGAAAACCATTTTTTAAAATCTCGTTCCTAACCTCAAATATTGGGAAAATGAGAATAATGGATGTTTGAAGATCGAGGACCGCGCGGTAAATTTTCTAAAACAATTAAAAATTTAGCACAAAATGAATAAGATGTTATAGAGACAATTGTGAGGTTAAATAGAATTCATTTAGGTATTATTTAAAAAATATATAGGTATATCATCAGAACATTCATGTTGCTCCAAAGGGACTAAACGCATTTTTAACTTATTGTCACTTTAATATTACTCTCGTAATTCTAACCTTTAATTTAAAAAGTAAGCCTAAATACCTAAATAGGTATACTATATCCGAATTCGAATATGTTAGACCATATATTTTGGAACCATTTACAAAGATTCTTTGTAAAATTTGATGCCCCAAATCAAGTACTTTGCGTAAAGTTTTAAGCTGTTTTTTTTTGCAAAATGGTGTGTGGTCTTGGAAAAAGAAAGATAGGTAGGTAGTTCAGTTTATCTTTGCCAAAAATATAATATATTTGAAAATTAAAAAGTATAAGGTATAACTTTTAATCGCAATAATGAAAAACAAGGTAAGTCTTGGCTTGGTTTTAAAGTAAAGTAAAAGCATCCTACACTTTAGGCCTTGGAAAATTAAACAAATGGAACACGATGCATTATAAAATGAGAGTCGTAATTTTGTAAATTATTTTGTTGCATTTACATTCAGAAAGTGCAGTGTTTTGAATTTGTAATCTTTTTTAAAATGCCGATTTCTAACCAAAAAGCATTTAATATGCTGGCGATATTTTGAATACTTCAAAATGGGATTATTGCTGCTCGCACCATCCGTAGACCTGTCATGAATCGGAGAAATAGGAAAAATAACGAACAAAATGTTATTAATATCCTGGCATCTATAGAAATCAATCCCCAAATTAGTACTAAAGAAATTTCTTGAGACTTGGGTATTCCTCAAAGTACGGTTCATCGCATTATTCAAACCCAGAGGTATGTAAGAGGTATAACTCTTTTTATAAAGTTTAATCTATTTTGCACTCAAATTTTTTGCTATTTTAGGCTACACCCCTACCATATCAACTTACACCAAGGCCTTACTCCTCCGGATATCGACCGAAGGATAGATTTTTGCCACTGGCTATTAAACATGATAGCAGAAAATCCTCAATTTCTGTTAAATGTGTTGTGGACTGACGAAGCCACTTTCGGTAGTAATGGGCAATTGAACTTACATAATGCCCACTTTTGGGCCCGAAATAATCCGCGCTGGTTTGGAGAAGTCCAGCATCAAGGGAGATATAGTGTAAATGTTTGGTTGTTGGTCCGTTTATTTTGGACGGAGCATTAAATGGTCGAATATACCTACATTTCTTAGAAAATGTTCTTCCAATTTTAATGGATGATATTCCGCTGGACGTCCGCCAAAATATGTTTTCCAGCATGATGGTTGACCTTGCTGTTCGCCAGTATTTAGATGCCACCTTCCCTGACGGTTCGATCGGAAGAGGAAGCCTGTTCCCTTGGCTTCCAAGGCAAGTTTTTGTAATGTTATTCGCCGTAAAATTGCTTCAGTATTTAACACAAGAATTTGTGGATGTGTTTATAATTGCGCACATATTAAAACTTATTAAATATTTCAAGGTCTCCCGATTTAACCTGCCTTGATTTTTATCTCTGGGGAAGAATTAAGGATATAGTCTTAGCAACAACGCCAACTTCCCGCGAGGAAATGATTGCAAGAATCAGGAATGCCATCTTGAACATCCCAAGAGCTGAAATTGAGAATGCTGTTCTTTCAACACATCAGCGTCTTCAGATGTGCATCCAAAATAACGGAGACCATTTTGGGTTTTTAGGCTTACTTTTTAAATTAAAGGTTAGAATTACGAGAGTAATATTAAAGTGACAATAAGTTCAAAATGCTTTTAGTCCCTTTGGAGCCACATGAATGTTCTGATGATATATATTTTTTTTAAATAATACCTAAATGAATTCTATCTAGACTCACAATTGTCTCACTTTAACATCATTCATCCATTATTCTCATTTTCCCAATATTTGAAGTTAGGAACGAGATTTTGAAAAATGGTTTTCACTGGCCTATTTGGATGTTATTTGGCTACTTTATCATAAAGAAAAGTCATATCATTCCATTTGATTTTTTTGATTTTTTTTTAATTTGTGTCATGGTGTCAAAACGAGCCCCCTGGCGGAGAAGGATTCAATTAAATTAACTATATTCTTATTGATTAAGGAATGCTCTTTTCAACGATACCAAATTTGTTCAAATTGGTCAAACCGTTAAGAAGTTAAAGCAGGTTATTGCAAAAACAATTGAACACCCTCTTTGTTTTTAAAATAACTGAACTTTTGTTTTTACGAAAATGATAGATAAACTGGTTCTCTTTACAAATGTGAAAAAAACATTTTTTGTTTATTATGCGAAATTTATAGAAAATGCAATTTAAAAATTTAAGATTGCAGTTGCGCCCTCTGGTGGTCAATTTTAAAACTTGAAAATATTTTCCTGCGATTCTTCATGGCCGATTTACTTAATATTTTTTTTTACACCAAAGTCATACCCGAGATATGGCCGAGGAACAGTCTTATTGGGTCACCCGGTACAGTATTTTTAATTTACATTTATTAGATAGTTGTAATAGATGAAGTTTAATTTCCATAAGCGCAGTGCAAAATATGATTAAATGAAAATAAATAAGCAGAAAAAAAGAACATATTGTCACAAATAGTTTCAAATTTGACGACGTTTTAACACGTTTTGTTAGTAGGTATTTAAAAAATTTATTGTTTTGTTAAAATTTTGAACTTGTTAAAATATCTGTCTGGAACTGTGTGCAAACGTAGAAGAAGACTAGCAGAGCTGTCACTTCAAAGAAAGAATACTACAGATGCTTCTCGAATACTTTTCCAAAGAATTTAAGACTGTTCAGCACATCCTAAAAACAGCAAACAAATAATACAACCAAAATTTTTCAATGTGCAATAAGTAATTTTTTTAAATTGTATTAGGAAGATGTTAAGGGACGATATACCGTCACAAACAATAGCTATTGAAGTTGGATCGTTTCTTATTTCAGATGCAATTTGTGATCCACAGTCTATTGGTATTGATTATTTAAGAACCATCTGATAACACTATAAATAATATCCTACGTTATTTCTAATTTTATAGTTAACTCATCAATATGAAACAAGTAAACATTGCAAACCCAAATTATTTTTAAAATCGAAGTCACAACAATTTATAATTTTAGACGAATCAATTATCTAAAATGACGTAAGCGAATCAAATTAATCAGTAATTGCACCACTAACCAAATTCAAGTAATCCAATGTTTGAATTGATAAAACTTGGACACACAGAAACATGTAAATCGATTTGAACACCCAACCAATTTAAGAATAAATGCACTAGCGGCGCTATTATAGTTCAAATTTTAGAAAACGTAATATACTAGAAAAGCAAATCTTTTATAGTATAGTTTTTTTTATAGGTGTAGTTTGATGTTTTATTTAGAACTCAGCCGTAAACAAAAGACCATATAATCTTTGCTTAAACTCAATCAAACGTATACGAAAGACATAACATAAATGAAATAATTGTTGTAAACTGTACCTAAATACAGATTATACTGTAAACCTCGAAGCAAACGCAACAACTCTCCAGTTGTTATTTCTAAAGAACACGTCATCAAAACTAACTGATTTGAAATGCAAATCTATTAACATTTTGATTAACGAATAGGTTCTTGAAATCGTCTTCAACCATTATTTCATTGATCGACTTTTTTGTTTGATACCACATGTACAAAAAGTCAGACAATGAGGAGTAGAAACTAGTATACTTGTATGTTGATCCCGTTAATCGAATCCTATTCCTTCCCTCTAGGAATGTCATGATGACCTTGAGTTTCATAATAAAATATTTCTAAAGTCTGTATATTATTGGCGCGGAGTAATAAATTATAATTGCTTGAAATAATTCTTTATTTTGTTGTGAAAGCGGTACTTCTACGGTTAAGTAAAAACCAATAAATTCTAACCAAAATACAATCATTGTGCCGCTCTTGCAGCATATCGACCCATCTAGGGTCTGAGAACAATAGTTTAATCTGTGTAAACACGTTGCCATCAGCCCAGGTACTGACGAAACGAGAATCATAGTCGTAGATGTGGTATATAATACGTAAGAAGTAAAATTTGTAATGTGATCTACTATACAAATAAAATAAATAACACTAGACAAAGCCAGCATGCTACGCATGCGTTAAGTCACAAAAATAAATTAGCTTCTAAAGAGCAGACAGTCATGAACAACAATTAGCACTTACATTAACATTCATCAGTTGAGTAATCAATATGAATGCAGAGTATGTACTCCATGTGAATTCGTACAAATGAGTCGAGAGTATTCGGGTGTGCGCTCGCAACAAATCGAGAGTAGGTGAGGACGCACAAACGACATAACATATTAATATAGAAGATATGGATGTAGTCGAATAGAAATTATTTATTAAAAATATTTAGAAGCGGATGTATTGGCTCGACCGCTTTAACGTAATACAACAAAGTTTATTTAGGTGAAATTGACTGTTTGGTTCGCATAACGCTCGCAGTTACGCGTGTGTGAGTCATCAAGTTCGTGCATACGAAGATTTTTGGGTGAAATTGAATCCTCTACAGTTAAACCATTCGAAAATTTGCAAAATTACGAATATTTTGATTTTTATTCGTGTTTTTACGTAATATGGTTCGGAGTTATAAAAATTACAGTATTCGTATAACAATGTAAAATTCCTTAAAACAAAATTTTTAAAAATGATAAATTTTTTAAACATTATGTGATAGGGTCATAAAAGGAACGTTTTTTTAATAAATTTTTTTTATCTGTTATAATTTAGAAATAATGGCAGTTTTAGTTTTCGAATGAAATTTTATCGGAAACGTTTTTCGCTTATAACTTTTGAAAACACGCAAGGTCTAACAAAACTGAAACGGCCAAAAATTTTATTTCTTTATCCGCGTATGATGCTTTTTGAATTTTGAAAATCGGTCCGTAAATAAGCGAGTTGTGGTCAACTTACGGCTCAATTTGTTTGAAATTTTTTGACTATTTTTAACATTTTTTAACCTCGTAGATGCCCTCGTACAAAAAAATCTAAATCGAAAAATAAAGACACATCTTTCGTAAACTCGAAACTTTTTTCGAAACGAAAACATCTTAAGCCGTTCTAATGTGAGACGAATTTGAAAAAGGTTGATTTTCGTATAGATTTGAAAATGAATCGATATAAATAATATATGACATAAATATAATATATTTACCTACTAAAAATATGATTTTCCAAACGTATCAGGTACCTACGCCACTGCAATACGGGAGATTCGATAATTCTGACAGTTTTATTACTCCGCTCCAATAGTATACTGAGTATACAAACACATAAACGCGTGTTCAAATAAAAAACTGGTTTGAGTAAGCGTTAGAATTTCCTTTGACATTCGGTAATATTTTTTAATAAAGTAGTAGGTGATATGAAGTTTAGATTAGAATTTGACCTATTCAGAGTGTATCTGTCTTTCCTAATTTTGTTTTGCAAATTCTTAATCCCTTGATCCAAACTAGTTCTTTTTAGAACTTTCTGACAGGTCCTTTTCTATTTCAGACGAAACCAAACAAAAATTTAATTTTTGTTTATTTGTAATGCACAGTTTTACTACACCACCCGTTATTTTTTGTACTACTTAGGTACACTATAAAAATAATTAATTCAATTAAATTCAATGGCTTGCCTAAATTATCACTCGTTATATTACTACAGTTACTTAAGAGTCACATTTGAATTAAAATTTAGGGCAAAATTCAAAAATATCACTCACTCTCAAACTACACACAAAATCGCACTCAACTTAACCTCAAAATGTGATTCATAGACAAAACTGGACATTGTAAACATAACCTAATCTGACAAATGCCACAGATAAGTTAGTAGTTTATGTACTTTTTGAATATCAGGCTGCACTCCACTCACCATTCAACTGAGAGGCAAATTAAGTGCCAAGCGAGTGTAGTAGTAATAGCGTTTCTGAATTTGGCCCTTAGTGCGTACTTAATGTTATTTTTTTTTAAATTACATTTAGGGCTGTATGATTAAAAAAAGCGTTTCCTTTTATTTCAAGCAACTGCGAAAGCTTATACTAGAAGCAAATGCTTCATACTTTGCTTTATATTCTTCGATACATAAAGACAATACTACAGTACTTACTAATTATATCTAGCATTTCCTTCATAGTTAAGTATTTACTGTAGTTTTATCAAAGTTGCCTAAGACAATGGCTGTTTATATGAACTATGGTAGGAAACCAAGAGAAATATACAAACGTAGGATGTACGGTACAGCATTATATAGAAAATTTTATCGGCAAGTAATTTTAGATAATTAATTACTTTAAAACGCGAGCCCTTTAGTTTTAATTTCAATAACGTTGAGTGTATGGCGAATGTTTTTTTAGGAAATACCTTGAGACTAAACAAAGAGGTTTTTGTCAAATGTGACGAAGATGGAAATACTTTTAAGAAGTCTAGGAGATCCTGATCTTCAAGGTGGTGTTAGTGTTGATGTGGGTGTACATCAAACTACGGTTTTATAAACTATTAAAGAAGTTTCAAAAAAAATTATATTAAAGAAACATTTTTTGATTGTTTTCCCTAAAACCGTGCACGATATTGAATTTGCAAATCGGAATGGGGTATACCTGAAACAATAGAGGCGATAGATTTGTTACGATAAAATTCACACTTATTAGAGTTTACTTTTCTAGTTGTAAAATTTTCCTGAGTCCGTGCGTTAGTGCTCGCTCCGGTCCTTGTTAAATTTGTTGAGTACAAGGTCAAATTCTAAATCAAATTGCAAACTTCTACATTCTTCCTTTCCTGTGTTAACCATGCATTAGTGATTAGTAATACCAAAGAACTGCGAAACTTCTCCAAATCATCAGCCTATTGTGATTAGAAATTTTATTAGAGATGAAATAATATTCAACCTGGATTAAGTTTTGTTATTACCATTTTCGCTAGTAAGACTTTTAACTTATTTCGCCTCGTGTTAAGAATCGCCTACATTTGAGTTTCTCAAATTACAGTTTTTTCGTATGGTGGCTTTCTCTCCTTCTTTTGTATTGGTTTTTTTCTACTTCTATTATTTGTCGGACGTCCTCTTAGATGGTTAATGTCTCATCATGTTTGAATTGGGATGGTTAATACCACGACACTTGCTATGCACGAGGATCTGTACTCGAAGAACCGATGTATGGTAGTTTAGTAAAGCACGATAGGCCACCGCAATCTTATCATCTACGTAGAGGTGTTTCTGAATGTTAAAATCCCTATTGCTAACTACGAAAGACCAACGACGTTGGAGTCATATCGTTTTAACACTTTGAGGAACTCATAATTGGAATTCTCCGCAAACTTCAACGTTCGATGGTGCATTCTCTCACAGGTACTTTCGATTTTAGCGTGTTTGTCCATTACCCAAAGTACAAGTACTAAGTTAGCTAAAACTTGGAACTATTGATGTCAAACGACGCAGTACTGTGCTACTACTCATACACGTATGTTATCTTAGCTTAAGTAATTTGCCACAAAGTAATTATATCCTTAATTGTGGAAGACTTTATCTCGCAAGACAAGTTACTATCACTAGACGGTGTTTTATCAATTCTTGTAAGTATTGTTTAACTATTTTGACAAATCACTTTAATGGTTTAAAGTGTCGCTTAAAAAATTTATTTTATTATTAATTTCCAAATACGAACTCACACGCTCGGTTTTCATTCTAAGCTGGTCTGGTTAAGATTGCCATACAGGAAGTGATAAGAACTTATTTCGTTCTGTATTAAATGTTATTTATGTATTGTTAACTATTTATTTTGTGTTTCGCTGATATAAAAATTGAACTGTAAAAAGAGAACACGATATCCTTAGCTTTTAGTACTTTTATATATATTCTTTGATTATAACCAATTAAACAGTGCTTAAACCTAAATCTGTTTTAATTTCCTGTAACAGACTGTACCCATATCAAAATAATGAAACCAAAAATTCATAGACCCGAATATTTTAACCGTAAAGGGTTTTGTAGCATAAATGTTCAAGCTACATGTAGTTATAAGGAAATGTTTACATCTGTAGACGCATTGTGTGGCCTGAAAGCGTTCATGACAATAGAATTTTCAAAATTCTGAAATAAGTACATGCCATTTTTCAAGAAATAATAACGGCACGTTCTTGTTGGGAGATGATGCATATGGAATAGCTCCCTAGTTATTAGTTTCCTATAGAAATCCTTTGACGCCAACGCAAAGAACTTATAACAAAGTAAGAATAGCGTTAAAATTGAATGGTGTTTATTATAATATATTAATGCTTACGTTTAAAGTTTTTCCTTAACACTTTACTTGGTACTATATTCAGCACCTGGTTATTGTTTTCCCACTCCACGTCATTCTATAAACTGTACAGTTTTGTTTCCAATCGCTCGGCAGTCTTGTTGCGATCTTGTGGCATCTTTTAATTTAGTTTTCATGTTATTGAGTTTTTGATAACCTAGAACGTATAATAATAATAATAATAATAATAATAATAATAATAATAATAATTATAATAATGATAATAATAATAATAATAATAATGTTTAATGAATTAAATATTTTACAAAACAATGTAAATTAAATTAAAAGTAAATTTAATTCAATAGGGATAAAAGATCGGCATTGCCGTTTATCACTTTTCCCTTATGCATTATTATTTTTATTATTATTATAATTATTATTATTATTATTATACGTTAGATCTAATAAAAAAAGTCACCACATTGTACAGGTTTATACTGATCTTCTGGGGCACCATATATAACACTTACATCACAATACAATATTTAAAATGTACCATACGATTAAATAAATAAAATATAAAAGTCAACAGTTTGCGTTACCTGTTTTGCCCTTACTATTTTCTTTGAGTTTTTGGTATAAGCCACAGCAAGCAATGCTGCAACTTTGTCTTTCTTGGCTTTAATACTAGGAGTTTATCGCATATCTAATAGAATTCTAAAATCTTTAAGTAGAGATAGGACTTTACCTTAAATGCATGGATTTTTTAAAGTTACTATATGTCGAACGAAAGGGAATCGTCTCCTGAGTTCAACGATGTGCTTGATTTTTTTTGAAAATGACCCCTTAAACAGTTATGGGGGTTTGAATATCTAATGTTGAGTGTATGATACAATTTTTTTTTTTGAAAAAAAAAAGTTTGTTTTTGAAATTGTTATTATGAATGTAATTTTTTAAAGAAAGAACTTTTAATAACTGTAACCTATCAACTAACACCGTTTACCCCCGATGAGAACAACTTAAGGCTGTTTTATCACTCGGGACAATTTCAGATTTCTAGTAGGCGGTTCACTATTTTTATTTCTTGTTACATAAATAGCTATTTGTTGTTTTTTTTCTTTCTAAAACTGTTTAAAATGCACGTCATGTACAAAACAAATTGACATCAACAATTCAACAATATATTATTTATCTATTAATATTAATCGGCTTCCAAGTCTAGCCTGTTGCGCTCAGAAAAATTCGCCCGCGAGTACATTCATTTCAAAAATTAAAAAAACAAAAAAGTAGGGTTGTCAGAAAATTATTATCTATGTCGCGCAGGAGTCGAAATTTGGGCTTATAAGGAAATCCATTTTTCTATTATTTTACGTTTTAATTAAATTAAATACAACGAAGACAAAATTAAAAAAATAGCTCCTGCACGACATAAATAATAATTGTTTCCAAAAATCAAGTACACTGTTAAACTCAGGGGACGATTTTCTTTTGATCGAATTATAGTAACCTCAAAAAAATCCATGCACTTAAGGTAAAGTGGTGTCTAAGTAGAAGTACAAATGCCATTTGTGCATCCATATTTTTATTTGATCGCTATCTGAAGTAATGGCATTCACACTCTTCTCACTGTCACTCTTAATTATTCTTTTTCCACTACTAGCTGTGAAGTGGACAATTATTGCGTCTCCTAGCCAACTGAGAAGTTGAATTTCTCTATTAGTGGTTAATAATTTTTCTATTGTTGACCTAGGTTAATAATGGACAAATTCAAATTTTTTGAGAATCTAAGAATAGTTGTTTAACAAAAACGAGTGAAACATAATTTTGTATATCCAGGTGATTATCTTTAACGTATTTGCTGCTTAAAATTACCTAACACGATAAAATTATTTTGAATAAAAAAATACCATTAGTTTAAAATTCGCGCCCTCATCCCATAACCGCAAATACATAACCTGAATTTATTTATTTATTAAATATGATGGTAGAATCAGTTCTTTCAGGTTTCCCAAAGGAGATTTAACCAGGCGAGTTAAGTTACATAAAGAATTTTAAGTAAATTACAAACATTTTGTTGTAGGTGTTTTGAATGGTTAACAGAATCTGGAAGGTCCGATCTGTTGCATAAAAATGTCGACTCTAAAAGCTTAACGAGTATGTGGCGAACACTTGCCATTCCTAAATGAATTACAAGTGTCAATTTCTGAAACCTAATATTCAAATGATGCAAGGTATATTGGCGAAGCAATAAATGCCCGTTAACATCTCTAGCTATACCAAAACTACTCAAGCTTGCAGCTCAAATACTCTTAGGTAAAGAAAATTACGGAGGAACATTCTTAAATTGCAACGTGAAAAGAAAGCACTTCAATTGAAGTTAACATCTCCCAACGATTACTTCCCGAAAGCAGAGCAGAAATTGTGACAGCCCAAGTGGACTTAAAAAGAAACCACTAAGAAGTAGGAGATATACAGAGTTAAACAACCCTTGTGCTACATCTTTACAAATACGATATGCAAAGGTGACAAATTGAAGTCGATAGTATTAAACTGCATAGAAAAGCTACAACTACAATGCGGTGCCAATGGTAGGGCAGTAGTAAAATTTTCGAAACCTAATTAAAAGAATAGATGTATCACCGGAAAAACCATACCTTCTCGTAAACGATAAGAAAATCTATTATTTCTTCGATGTCCCCTATTTATTGAAGTCGGTGCAAAATAACTTGATTAAATACGATATAATCTTTAATAACAAAAAGCATCTTGGAAAGACATTAAAAATTTCTACATGTCAGACAAATCTAAACCGCTGCGATTGGCTCCTAAATCAACTAATTTACATATTACTCCGAATAATTTTCAGAAAATGAAGGTGAAATATACCACACAAGTGTTTAGTGAATCAGTTGCAGTTGGTTTATCAACGTATGTAGCTTTTAATGCTTTTTGATTTATTTGCATTCCTGTGCTACTTGATTTTACAAGAAAAATGTTTATTTTTTATTTTTGGCTTAAATTTGGCTAGTAGTGGAAAAAATAGTATATACACCATGGTTGTGAAGTCCATTATTGCCTACGCACCTTATTTCGCGAGGGCGGTAGCTAAGGCAATAATGACTGACTTCACAACCTTGGTGTATAATATACTATTAAATACACTATTAAATCTAATAAGTTAGTATTTTAATTGACGTTAGATAATTCTAGCTTTTACTACAGCTTTTATTATAGTAAATACTTTAGGTAGTAGTTTAGACTCCACAAAATAGGTATCTACTACGAAGTAACAGCTTCTACTTCAATTAAAACCATTTTTAATCATACCTCTCTTAGTTCCGTTAAGAAGTACATTCTTGCAAAATGGTTTTAATCTGTTTAACTTTTTGTTACGCTTACAGTTATTACGATACATACCTTTTGTCGCATTACAACTATTATGTAATTATTCTCATTATTCTCTGTTGCGTAATTACAATAATGTAAAGTGTTTATTTTGATATCAACGAATTCTTTAAAAACCTCGTATAGCAAATTGTTTGCAAGTTTCGAAAAAACAAGATTTCTCACGACTTTGCATATTAAACTAAGAGCCAAAGGAGAGCGATTCAAGTAAACAAGTGTGAAATCTACTTTTTTGCCTGAACTATAAAGCACATTTTTCAGTTGTTCATACTTGTCTTGAAACTTTATTTTTACACACAATGCGGTAAAGTACGGCTAAAAAGTATGGCCACTATGCGGTAAAGTACAGCTACTATGCGGTAAAGTAGTGACTGATTTATCTGCCATTTAGGTACGCTTTAAAAATAAATTAAGTATAAAATCCGATAAATTTATTTTAAAAAAAATTATTTTACACCATACTTGACACAATAATGTACAGAATCATTAGGTGGTGTATGTCTAAATCGTTAAACAGCCAAGCCTACTTAAAATCAGTTCAGAATTCTGTTCTTTTTTTACTGTTTGATGAAGATCGTCGGCCAAAAAGCTCAAATAAAGCTGTTGCGCCGAAAAATTCTACTTTCCACACACTAATGTAAATAACTTTTTAAAAACTTGTTGTTCACAAAATTTTTCCGACGACTACACAAATAAACGTCAGATTTTAAAGTTTATAGGTACCTACCCATTTTGTTCATATTGAAAAGTGTGTGAAATATCAATGGTTAACTGTGGTTTGCAACCTTTTGACAACTAATAAAAGTGTGCATTTTTTCCTTTATACACAGTTGTAAGCCAATCAGATTCCTTGAATTACTTTTCACACAGTTATTGCCTTCCATTAGCAATTTGACGAACATCAAAGAAATTAAGCAAAATTCATTTATTACCCAATTTTTATCTTTTCTTTGTTATGTATATGTAATACTTTTTTATTTGGTGTACTATTTTGCTTTTTCTAAATTGATGCGTTTTAGAAAATTTAACTAATGAACTAAGTATTGTAACACTGCTAACCTGGTACCTATCTATAGCGTCAAACGCTAGGTATTTTATAAACGTTATATTTGAATTGACAACTAATTTAGGTAGCTATGAATTAATGTCAACTTTAAAGATTGACTTTTCATGTAAACCAACGAAAAATTGTTTAATATCTGATATGGATAAAGTACCAACCTTGAATACACCTATGAAAAGATTAAAAAATCAAAAACCTATTGATAACGTTGTTGAATTTAATACGCAAATCATAGAAGTAAAAAATCCAGTTTTTATCGAAGCTTTAAATTGGTCTAATAGACAGTTTTGGAACTATGGTAGATTTGTTGCTAAAGAAAAAACTGAATAATTTAAATCATCGTCAATCATGTTCTAAGAAGAATTTATCTTGTTGAAATGGTTGTATAGAAGTATGGTCTATGTGAAAAAATCGCCGATCTTTAGTAGGAAATTTAATGGCAGATTACCATTTTCGTGGAGAACTTAATGATAAATGAGATAAACGTCATTAACAAATTTGTTTGTACTAATTTAGGTGGAAATCTTTAAGTGTTTATGTTAAATATTTATGTTTCTTCTTGTGAAAATTGCTAATATTTCAATTATATTATTTTTTTAAGATTTATTAGAACTACTTCTTTTTAATGTGAAGTCGTGATTTAATTACCAACTAAACATATTTGCTCGTGGTGGAATACAAATTGTTTCTAGATAACATTTTGGTGCTATACGTGTATACAGTTTTGGAAAACCCCACCGTGAATTCGTTCTAGATAAAACATTTTGCCGACACATGTAATAGAAAAAATTGAATACGTATTACAAGTCAATGTGTATAGTAGTTAGATAGGATGTCATTGTACAGAACAAGTAAATAATCGTTAACACCACGTCGTCTTTCCTACCTCTAAAATAGGCATTAAGCATCATGCCAAAAGTTGATTCTAATTATGGTGTTTATTTAAAACTCTAAAATATACGGATATTTGGTTCATACTTACAGAAATAAACATTTATTTACAGAGACAAAATGCCTCATTGAAACATTTTTTAAACCAAATTGGATCAAGTAGAAGTCAATTTTTTAAAACGTGTTAATTAGCAATGGCAACAAAGTAGGAAAAAAACAAATAGGTAATAAATTGTATTTATTTGTATATAATCTTCGCCGCAATCAACATATTTCAAACTATTTTTTCTTACTTTTTATAACAATCACAATATTTATAAGCATCATTTAATATATTAAAGTAGAAAAGTTAGAAAAAGTATGTTTCGGGACATAATCTTTTAAAGGTAACTGGAATCCAACGCATTCGTTAGATAATTTTATTCCTGTTAGAAACATGACCGTTGCTATGCATGTCCCTGAAATGAAACGGATTATGGTAAATAGCGCAACATTTTCTACATATTCTCAGTAATATATCGCAAGCTGCACACAAATTTTCTGTCGGTTCTTGATTTCTAGTACCCGAAATATCTGTTTCGCTAGGTATTTGTGGATCATTTTCTGTGAGGTCTTCATTTTCGGTTTCAGACATTACACGTAGTAGTTAGGAATTTTTGATGTTTTAGTGTTTTTAGTTTAGTAAAACGAGAAATTTTGTTGATGTCGGTTTGATGAAAGTTTTTTATTTTACGTAATATGTCACAAAGGAACTATTAATACGATAATTTCCTAGCAACCTAATTTTGACTTGTCTCAATCGGTCTCATCTTGGTTACATGTACATTGCGGTTAGACCGGGAGCATTAAGATACGCCAGCCCGTTGATTGAAATATTGGTAAGCAATACGTAACTGG